>VDFB02005053.1:19038-29327 GCA_007258455.2 Sequoia sempervirens
TTTTTGAATCATGCTCAACCTACTCCTGACTCTCCAAACTCTAGGGCAGGAAGTAGTTCTAAACCTCCTCACTAGGGTTGTGGTGGTTGGCCTAATTTGGCTCTTCTCTCATATCCATCTTCTTCCTCATCTTCCTCTTAGTTGAGATTTTTTTTAGCAAGGAAGGATTTTTTCATCTCTTCAGACTTGTGGCATCTGGATGGGTTTACATCAGGTCTTGCAAACTTGGCTTCTCACTTCATCACGGGTTTTGAAGACATCCTAGAGGGGACTACTCTCCTTTATGGTGGGGACATCTAGTCACCTATTTTTATTCTTTTTGTATCTTTGTGATGGTTGTACTCCTTGGGGGGGTGATTTTGAGTCCTCCAATCATCACTCTTCCATCATTTTTTTGCTTTTTTCATCTCCTTTTTGGAGAGGGGTTTTGTTCCCACTAGGTTTTCCCCTTTCCTCTAGTTGTGGGAGATTAGCTACATATTCATCATGTAAATGGGTACCTAACATGGCCTCATAGTCGAGACCCATCATCTTTGCATAATCATTGCATTTCCTCCCTAAGTTTCACTTATGGGGGCTGTTAGTGTAATTAATTATTCATTACACTAGCATAAGTTAACTTAGGTCTTGCATTAATTTAGTCCTAGGTTGCATAAATTAGAAAATAATTAATAATGGGGTAATTCCCCTTTCCATGTTTTTAGGAGATAAGATTCCTTCTAGAAGATGAGTTGTCCTTCTCGAACTTATCTCTATCTTTAATCATTTCTTAGGTAGCGTTCACATGTTGCCACATGTGTGATTTTGACACTTGGAAAAATCTTATGCATTTTAGGTTCTCTCTTTTACCTATTTAATTAGGCACATGTACTCTTGTAATATATCATCATCATAATGTAATCTCTATTTTGTATTCCATTGTTGAATATCTTTCTTGGAAAAGGTCCTCCATTGAAGACTATAGCTTCATTAGGGACACTGTGACTCCATCATCTCAACATTCCTTTGTGTTCATGTTTGATTTGCCATGGGATCATGATCTTGGGGGCTTGATCATCCCTCTTGATTATTGTTATCTCATCAAGCATTAGTAAATTCAAACCCCCGTTGGTTGCATGATTGGCTACTCTAGGGTGAGTTTGAAGTAGGTTAATCCTCTCACTAAAGTGGGGGCTAACTATGGTCACAGAAAAAGTAACCCTTGTACTTTTTCTCATGTCTAGGCCCTCCTAATGGACTTTGGCTTTATTTTTCCTACATTTAATATTGTAATGTGGTCAACACATTTATATAATGCCTTAGACTCTTGTGAATCATTAAGCCTTCTAGGATGTCTTGTAAAGGTGTTGTGAAGTGTTGTAACCCACTTTCACACTTTTCTAGGACCCATTCATTATAATTCACCTAAATATTCCCTTTTTATCACTTACCAAGTCTTATTTCAAAGTATTGTAAAGAATCGTAACAAACTCTCATGCTTTTCTAGACTTTTCATCACTAATTCAACCCTTTCTCATGTTTAAATGACCCCTTAATGGACTTTTCAACTATTCTTAAGTGTGTTTTTGTGGATATTCCCATTAGACAACATTTAATACCATTTAATTCTTGATGCCTAGTTAAATTGCTTAAGTGGGACTAAGTCGCCAATGGGATGACTTAGTCCTATTTGGCACAAAAATCAAAATTATTTCAAATTTTCAATGGGATTTCATTCTCTAACCCTTGAGGTTGGCCTATGATGTGTTATTTTAATAAATTAATGGAAAATCAAGTATAAATAAGGTATTTTCTCCTCATTTTTCATTCACTACAATCTCCTAATCTCATGCAATCTTATAGTTCATTAAGCATGCAATCTTTCAAGCATTCAAGCAGTCTAAGCATAATGAAGTCATCCATTGGAGCATTTCATTGCATATCTTTAGATTTCTATATCAAGGGCTTGGTAAGTTTATGGCATTGCATGTTGTTTATTTATCATTCTCTTGTCATTTCATTTCATTTCATAGGTTTTTCTTACCAAAGTGGGGTTTGACCAAGGCCATCCCCTATACTTTAGTGCTTAAACATTTTCCCCTAATTGCATGTGTGTTTGTAGACTTTGTAGGAAGATTTTTCAAAGAAATAGGTGTTGAAAAGTAGTAAACAAGTCATCAAAGCTATTCACTTCAAAAAAGACCTAATTGGAGCTTGGAGACTCTTTTTATCTCGTTTTCTCTAGAATCAAGATCAGACACCTACCAAAAAAGCAAGTGTAGACTTGAAGCTACGGGATCCTGTCCCAAAATTCCCAAAATTTGTAGGTGGACTATGTCACCACCAGTGGAAAATTAGTCCCACTGCCAAGCCTGAAAAGTGGATTTTTCATTTTTGGATACCCATTTGTAGATTCTTGTTCTAACAAGTTTTCCCCAAAACTAGACTAATTCTCCCAGCTTGGTGTAAGTGTCCCAGTCAATATTTTCAGTCAATTCTATGGGATTCCAA
Source organism: Sequoia sempervirens (assembly GCA_007258455.2). Lineage (NCBI taxonomy): Eukaryota > Viridiplantae > Streptophyta > Pinopsida > Cupressales > Cupressaceae > Sequoia > Sequoia sempervirens. Next base: position 21,529 of record VDFB02005053.1, read on the forward strand.
AATCTCTCCACATCATATTTCAGATTCCAGGTGCACCTCTCCAATTTTGTTTAGTTATTTCATCATTTACTTGAATTTTAAGGTGTTTTTGCATATCACAGTGTATTTTCCAACACTTTGCATTTCTTAGGTTTAGCATTATTAAATCATTTCCTTTTCAGTTTATTGAATTATTACATCATATTTAGATACATTTCATTGCGTTTACATTAATCTTGAGTGTAAACATTAGCATTTTGGACCCAATTCCTCTCCTTTTAGGTGAAAAACATAGAAGTGTTAGAGAAACCCTTGGGTAATCCAAAATCATTGTTTACAGTTTCAATGTGATAATGCTGGTGGTTGGGAAACATGATTCCAAGCATATTTCATTGATAGTTGTAGTGTGATAGTTTGTGCAATTGAGATTGTAAGTTGTTGAGGTTTCTTTCTCCCAGGGATTGAGGTATGGTTGTATCAAGCTTTGCCAGGTTAATGATTGCTATATATATTAGATGTTTGAGTAGGGGATTTAGTTAGATAGCAAGCTGAAAAAACTTGAGATATCAAGTATCATATTTTTTAAAGTTCTAATTATATGTTTATTATGTTTTGAATGTGAAGGTTTCTCTCGAAACCCTAGTTTTATGAAATGAGCATTTTGAAAATGTTGAATATAGTTGGACAATGAACTAAATATTTTTTTTGAAGAGGAAATTACAGATGGAGGAAGTTGTTATGTGCATGTTATAAGAAGTGAAATTGTCACTAAATATTGGTTCAATGTATTACACAAAGATATTATACTCTGATAAAATTCATCTTTGTTGAGCAGAATACTGAAATATGTTTTTGTAAAAGATGTATGCAAAAATAGTGAAAAGTAGATTGATATTTTATGTTTTATAGGTTCCAATCTCAATGAACCTTTAGGGCATGAAATGTATTAGTTTTGGAATTTGAAATATATTGTAGTGAAACAAAGAAACCCTATGTCATTTTATTTCTTCATACATTTTACAAAATGTTGTAAGGTCAAGTCAATGAGACAGAGATGACCTTTTTGCCAGTGAGGTTATGTTTTTCTAGTGAGGAATTCGTATTTTCTAGTGAGACAGTTGTATAGCCAGTGAGGCTTTTCCAGTGAGGCATTTTATGCAGCCAGTGAGGAATAAATTGTAACCAGTGAGGCATAAATTGTAGCGAGTGAGGAAAAAAAGTAGCCAGTGAGGCTCTATAATCAGTGGGAATTTATTAAGCCAGTGGGGTATTTTCCTGAGTGGTTTTTTATCCCTATGAGGGTTTTGCAATCATAAAACACTATGTATGGTTTCTTATTACTTGTGGTCTATTTGGTTTTAATGTTTAGAACATTCAGTCTTGTGTACCTTTTAACATAGAGTCTTCATGTTCAAATATTTAATCTTGTGTATCCCTCAACATTAAATTTTTCATGGTGTCCTAAGCTATTATGTTATTCATAATCAATCATACCAGAAAAATTTTCATGCATGATATATTTATACACTTTATCATTTGAAGTTTGAAAGATTTACAAGCATGATGTTTTGATCAAGCCTAAAACTTGCATTTCATATGTTCAAGATTGTGAAAAGGGAATTTTAGTTCAATTTAAAATTTTCATACCACTAATTCACTCCCCAATCTCAATGGTATCATACTCCAAAAAAAAAAAATTGATCTTACCTCTCTCAATTCTATTCATTCAATATCACTCACCTCTTTCTCATTCACTCTACACTTCCACTCCATTCTTCCATTCTACACCACTAATTTTTCTTCTTTTTACTTCTACACCATTGTTTCTCATAGGTTTCAAGCTCTATGTCATTGGAACTATCATCTTACGCTCTCAAGGATCTCTTCCTTCGTCTCTCAACTTCTCCAAGCACGTAGAAGGGAGGGTAACATTTACTTTATTGCATTTTCTTACTTATAGTTTAGCATATAGATTGTCTTTACTTTCTATAAGTTTCTTCTATGACTTTTCTTCATCATTTTTCTCTCTATCATTGCATATCAGGTATCCATGGAGGTAGAAACACCAAAATAGGGTTTTGACTGAGGAAAACTCCAAAACACAACCCCAACACTTTTTTGTATTTGTGTGTGTAGGTACTTTGTTCGTGTGGAGCTTGTGAGAGGTTGGACCACTCATAAGTTTGATTTCTACTACCTTTTCTTTGAATTTCATTACAATCAATTTATCTTTTAAGTTATATAGTATTCTTCTTGTTGTAGTTAGTTTATTTCATGCATTTGAAAAATTCTATCAATTCTATTTAAAATTTTAGATTAATTTTTTTAGGTCATTAGCACACCTTACAAGTTTTTGATTGTAGACTCTATTCTTGGTCCATATGATATGCCAATGCATCCCTAAGATGACAGTGCACCATGTTGTCATTTGATTCCATTCATGTCATCCTCTAGCTGAGAGCTAGTTAGTTCATAGTCTGAGACCTCTATGGTTTTCTCACCTAATTCCTGAAATCCTCCATACCTAAAAAATATAAAATAACGTCCAATTTTTCTTCCATTTTCCACCCCATTTTCCTATCTTTTTCATTGAGGTAGTTGAGGGAAATTTGATATTTTTTGACTCTTCCTTGTCCTAGAGACATAGGAGTAGTAAATCCCCTCCTTTGCATCTTGGTGAACTCGATGTGAACCTTCCATCTCCTTCTCTTTGGTTCAAAAAATTTTCTTCTCTCGCATTTAGGACTTTTTGCACATAGCGTGTTGTGAGGATTTTATGAGCTTTATGACCCTATCCATAACCTTTAGGTACTTTGTAAGAAGAAGTCTTTGACACATTATAACATTTGGGATCTCTAGAAGGTTTAGTCCCCATCTAATCATTCATACTTTCCAAGAGCTTGTTTCAGGAATCTTTACAAGTTTCTCTTCTCCTTTTGGTGAGGTGGTGACTCATGTTTCTATCCCCTTTCCTAGGCCTTTCTCTCTTCTATGGAGGATGATGTTCCTCTCAAGGTTCTTACAAAGAAAATCTATTCCCTAGATATAAGACTCAAGGAGCCTAAGAAGTTCATAACACAAGATGATAACTTTTCCTAAGAAGCTCCTATGATTAAGCAATTAAGAACTATGTTGGGTATGTACCGGAGAGGCATAGAGCTTCTTTGAGGGATAGAATATATTGTGGATACCCATGTCTCCACCCACACTTCTAACTTGAATGTTACTAAAGATCATGGTTGAAAAATAGTTGGAAAAAATATATATATATCTCGATGCTCGAAGTGTCAGTGTGTATGGCTAAGATAGGTCCTTCTACTAACACAAAATTTGTACCTGAGAAAGATAGTATAATTAAAGTAAATAAGGTTCCTTTGGGTTTCAACTATGCTACAACCTAAGGCTCAAGTTTTCCCTATTTTTGGCTCTCATGTTGATGCCTTTATAGGTACCGATGCTAGAGGCTTTAGTAGTGTAGGTGTTGGTGTTCCTTCTAGAGATCCTTTTGGTCATACTTCATCGATTGATCTTGTGTTCAATTCTTTGTTATAGAACATGGAGAACATGCAGAAACAACTAGCAAGTTTGACTAGTTCCTCCTCTCAACCTATGTTCTAGCCTTTTCACCATCATACTCCTCTTTCCATTTCCATTCTGAACACTCCTATTCCTCAGGGGATGTAGATTCCAATGAACTTGAAAAGTATAATGTGTATTGGGACTTGTGGACACATGCCTCATCCTTTAACATGCTATGTACTAATTTATTTCATAAAGATGCTTTGTTGGCCAAGCTATTCCCACATTCTCTCAAGGATGATACTCTAGAATGGTGTTGTGTTTTATTGGATAATTTTATTTTCCTTTTTGACAAGCTATTCAACCAATTTATCTAGTAGTTTTAGGCTAAGATCAAGTTGAAGATTTCCTTCAATGATCTTGTTTGATTTAAGCAAGGAACCCATGAGAAGTTGACTAACTTTATAGCTTGGTATCGAGATTTTTTTGCTTAGATTTCCTATCCTTTTCCAAACATTGTTGTTTAGAAGGTTCTTATTGGGAATTTGTAGCCTACACTATAAGAGAAGTTTACTTTGATGAAGTATCCTTATTTCACACATGTGTGCCACTTTGATAGAATATCACCAAGTAGTTGTTTACTATGGGTATTTTTCATTGCACTCCTACCAAGATGGTCGATTAGTCATGTTAGTCTCATGTAAGAACAAGGTCATGGCTAACATGGTCTTTGTTCTTGAAAATAAAAATAATACAAGATGAAACATTAATTTTACTAAATTATTAGAATCATAAACTAATATCCTACAAAAACTATTAAATGATAAAGTAATAAAATTACCCGAGATTCAACTGTTGTCCAAGCCATATCCTAAATGGTATGACTCTAAAAAAAATTCCAATTCCATCGAGTTGTTGGGCATGATACCTAAAGATGCATTCACATGTGTCACGTGATTCAAGACCACATTGATGATGGGACCATTCACCTTGATACCTAAGTGGAAGGAAAAGCTTGCTCTTACCCTCAATCCTTCCCCTTCTAGTTCCTCTATTTCATATTTTGTACCTCCTACTTTTTCTTCTCAACCTTTGGTGGCATCCTTTGTTCCTACTCCTATGCCTAGCATAAGAAAAGCAAAGGGGTCTATGCTACCAAATTCGAAGCCCTAGGTCTTTGAACTTCTTATTCTTCCCATGATACCGTGAGGCACCTTGTATGGGAAGGATAATTTTTTGCATGGGATTGTTCCTACATCTCAACCTCCACCTATTATTTCATCCCCCTCTAGGGAGGGGTATTGGAAGAGGCTTGATACCAAGATTCCTCTCTCTATTTTTTACTTTGTGCCTGTTGGTCCTCTTTCTTCTCCTAAGGAGTCTCTCCTTCCATTAGAAATAGTTGTAGAGGTTGCTCCTATGGTAGAGCAGGAGCCCGTAGCCTCTTCTCAAGTCATGCCTTTGAGTTCCCATAGCTAACGTAACTAGCTTGTGCATGAGAATAAGCATTGTTGAAAGGATCTGGCCAAGGAGCATGTGGCTTTGTAATCAAGTGTGGGGGATTCTAGTGTTCCTGTTTCTACTCCTACTTCTACGATTGCTTTTGCTCCTTCTCTTTCTTCTTCCTTAGTTCCCATTTCCTCTATGTTTCTTTTGGAATCATTGATGGATCTCGATGAACCTCACCCCAAAAGTGTATAGGTTTTCATTTCTCCTTCAGTAGATCCTCCCTTTCTTACTTCTCTTCCTGGTATTTCTCTTTTTTTGCAGCTCATCGACATGCCTCATACAAAGGTGGTGTCCTATGTGGCTATGTCTCTATATTCTTCCACTTCCACTTCCACTTTTTATATGGGTATTCTACACCCTCCATTGAAGAGCAAGCTTGAGGATGACTTGCTTCAAGGAAGGGTCATAATAAATCCTCATCTCCTATATAGTCTAGTTTTATTTTGGATTGCACTTCCCTTGTGATAAAGGGAGCCCCTACATCCCTATAGTTTGTCACTGCCCATTTTGCTAAGGTTTATAGTGACTCTCAAGTGTCTTTTCATCCTCTCAATCAGTTGATAGATGGAACTCCTATTAAGTGCATGTTCAGATTGATAGAGGACATCCTGACTTTCTCATCCATCTTTGAGAGATTGGTGAATCTAGTCTAACAAGAGCTCAATGAAGATGACCTTGAGGGACCCTCTTCATTAGCCCTTGTTGCAGGCAAGTCAATTGGTACAACCCTTGCTATCCCTCCCCTTCAAGATCATTCCCCCCTATAATTATCTATATTGTTCAAGTAGGATGACTGATTGGTGGACTCGGATTAGGGTGGTACCTCTTGTGGTCACCAAAAAAGTAACCCTTCTACTTTTTATAACTAATTTGGTCCCTCCTTGTGATTGTTGGCTTAATATTTCCTTGATTTAATGTTACAATGTTGATAACACATTCACATTAGGTTTTTGGCCCTTGTGAACTAAAAGGATTTAAATGGTACCTTACTTAAGTGTTGCAAAGTGTTGTAACACACTTTCACACTTTTCCAAGGTCTTGTTAATATAATAACCTCTCTTCATCATTTACCAAGCCTTATTTCAAAGTTTTTTGAAACATTTTCACACTTTCCTAGGATTTTCATTAATAATTGGGCTTTCTTATGCTTTAATTGGCCCCATTTTCATCCACAGGCCTTATTTATGTATATTTTTTAGAATAATCCTAATAACTATCATTTAAAATATCAAAATCCCAAAACCCACCTTAAATTCCTAAGGTGGGACTCATTCGCCATTAAGGGTGAATGAGTCCCCTTAGGTGGGACCCATTCACCTAAGGTGACGAATGAGTCCCCTTTAACTAAAAATTTGTATTTTATTCAAAAATATGGTAGGTTTTTATTCTCCAAGATCTAAGGTTGGCCTGTAGTGTTGCAATTTCGAGAATTATTGCATAATTGAGTATAAATACAAGACTCTTTCTCTCATTTCATCCTACCTAGTCAAGAATTCAAGCATTCATGCACATAGTTCACAAGAGCATTTGAGCATTCAAAGAATTTCAATGGTAGATTATAAAGCAATCAAGAGCTTCTCCAAGTGTCCTACATCATGTCAAAGATTGTTTGTATCATGTTGTTTTAGAGCTAATAATTGTGGTGTATGATTGTGATTCAAGCAAGCATTGCATCAACATCAAGCAAGATTTCAAGTCCTCATCCATTGGATCCAACACATACATGTTTGTAGCCCCTTATTGCAAGGGTTTTGTGAGTTGCAACATCATTACTTGTTCATTCATCATTCTCCATTATATTCCATTTTATTCCAAGGGGTTTGCCAAGGCAAACCCCTATTCACTAACCCCACAACATTGTTCCCTCTCTTTGCATGTGATTTTCAAGTCTAGGTTGCAGATTTGTCAAAGAGAAAGATTAGAAAAGTTTCCTTCAAGTTGTCAAAGCAAGTCAAAGTTGCAAAGTCCTAGGAGAATCTTGGAGAAGGTTTACTGGTTGAGTTTTGCAGTTTTGGACCCAGATCTAAATTAGGAATAGAAGAGCAAACGAAGAGGCACAAAATCCACTTCAAAATTTCCAAAAAACTAGAAGTGGACTAATTCACCACTATTGGAAAATGAGTCCCACTTCCTAGGCCTAAGTAGTATTTTTTCAGATCTGAATACCCTTTTGGTTGAAACCTGTTCTGGCCCAGTTGTCTTGAAACTGGACTAATTCACCCAACTTGGCATGTGAGTCTTAGTTAGCATCAACAACAAGTTTTTCAATATTCTAGAGCTCCATTCCATCTCCAACAAGTTTCTAGGTGCACATTTCCAGTTTCATAATTTTTTGTTACATCCTACTTGTATTTTTAGGCCTTTTCACATATATCACATTATGTTTCAAACATTTTGTATTTTCCAAGTTTACACATGGTGGTGAACCCATTTCTTTTCTCAATCATCTCCAAGGATTCCTTATAGATAGATCTCTCACATCCTTCATTGGGTTGAGATCTCTAAGGTGTCCTTGAGTGTGAATATCATGAAATTTGATCCCTCTCCTTGTACCCATTTTGTGGACAAGGAAGTGAACCATCCATTTTTGGTGTCCACATTTTGATGAACCCAACTTTTTAACATCATATTTCTGATTTGGAGTGCATTTACATCCTCGATTTAGCTTGCATTAACATTGCATGAACCATTTTGCATTAGTTAATTTTCATTATAGGGTTTCAAAAATTGCATTAGTGAAAAGCTCATTTAGCTTGTATTATTGCAATAAAAAATAGTAAAATTTTACATTT
>VDFB02005054.1:0-43977 GCA_007258455.2 Sequoia sempervirens
ACCCTAAACCCTAAACCCTAAAACCCTAAACCCTGAACCCCAAAACCCTAAACCCTAAAACCCTAACACCCTAAAACCCTAAACCCTGAACCTTTTTCGGCCTGCGTGCCAAAAAGTCCCCGCGCTCACCTTTCTAGGCTTTCTCGTCCTTCTTTGGGACTCGTCTTATCATGATGTGAGTTTAGCATGTTATTGGAGTTTGAAATTAAGTGGATTTGTCTCCATTTTTTTTCTATTTATACTCCCATGTAATTGAGTATTTGTATGGTTCAGTCCAACTGATGAGGGGTGGAATTCCCCGAAACATGTTTTGGACATTAATCAATGAAAAAGTACATTTTTTAACTTGCTTCTCTTTCCGTTTTCTTCCATTGCTGCAAGTGATACTTTAATGATTTTTATCCCTAAACGGTTTTCTTCTTCGCGTTTGCCTGTGAAAGTCTACCTGCTGCTTCCTTTTCCTCCATTACTCGGCCTCCATGCACAGAGTGTTTTATTTGATGTAGGTTTCGGGGGAGGTCTTTTTGGTTGCAGTCTTGGGTCGCCTTTCGACTCCTTCGTGATCCTGCTGTGAATTTTTTTGTGGCCGCCGCTGCAAAGTTTTTTTCTCTGCCGTCGTCGTCGCTTGGTGTTTCTCGGGCCCCTGCCTACGTTTTTTCACGTCGGCCCCTGCTCGTTGACTCCTCCTTCATTCCAGCTTGCGGTTGTGACTTCGTGGCCAGCTGGGGTCCTCTGTGATTTGTTTGTTCACAGCCCGACTCCCTTTCCTTCCGGCCACTTGGTGTTCTTCGGGCCCCTACCTTTGTTGCAGCCGTTCCTGCCCGTCGCCACCTCTTTTGTCACCCGCCTCTGCCATGTTCGAGCAGCTTCTCCCTCCGTCGCGGCACTGCTCTTCCTCTTCGCCAAATTCGTGATGTCTCGGCGTCCTTCGAAGCTCGTGTGCCGTTTCGTCGAGGCTCTAGCCGCCGCCGCCAAGTCCCTCCACCGCTGCCGCCGCTCCTACCACAGTCGTGATGACTGTGCTCGGATTTCGCCGCCGCCGCCGTGGTTTTCTTCGCTGCCGCCGCCCTCTGCTGTTAGTGTTTCGGCCCCCGCCACCTTGGTCTTCTGCCTTGCTGGCCCGTGCCCCGTCACCTCCAGCCCGTCGCCCAGCGACCCTTGCTGCTCGTTTGTGGTGGTCTCCTCGCCTTTGCCCGCGCGGGTCTGTGCTGCTTTGCCGGAACCTTCACCGACCGTCGATTTTACCGGTCGCTTTCTGGCCTCTCCACCACCCCCGCAGGCTTTTTTCGGCATCTTTGGATCACGTCATCATGATCTCCTCTGAAGGACTTGCGCCTTTGTTCAAAAGTGTGGGCCCCTCTTGTCTATTTTCATTTTTCTAAAATCGTAGCCTTGAGGGTTTCCATAAAACCTGAACCTTTTTCGGCCTGCGTGCCAAAAAGTCCCCGCGCTCGCCTTTCTAGGCTTTCTCGTCCTTCTTTGTGACTCGTCTTATCATGATGTGAGTTTAGCATGTTATTGGAGTTTGAAATTAAGTGGATTTGTCTCCATTTTTTTTCTATTTATACACCCATGTAATTGAGTATTTGTATGGTTCAGTCCAACTAATGAGGGGTGGAATTCCCCGAAACATGTTTTGGACATTAATCAATGAAAATTTACATAATTCTCTTTCTGTTTTCTTCCATTGCTGCAAGTGATACTTTAATGATTTTTAACCCTAAACCCTAAACCCTTAACCCTTAACCCTAAACCCTAAACCCTAAAACCCTAAACCCCTAAACCCTAAACCCTAAACCCCTAAACCGTAAACCCTTAAACCTTAAACCGTAAACCCTAAACCCTAAACCCTAAAACCCTTAGACCCTAGACCCTAAAACCTAAACCCTAAACCCTAAACCCAAACTAGACTCGTACCGATGTTCACAAGTCACAGCGACTTCCACTTTGCCATCAGCAAGACTTCTCATTTGCCAAAAGGTTTCGCCGAGTCTCCTCAAGTTTCACCGAAGCAACCATTAGTCGATGAGACTCATCGCTTTTTCCAGGACTTCATACCAAAGTCCTAAGTCACACCGATCGCTCTAATCACTAGTCAGCAAGACTTATGTCTTTCGCCAAGACCACATACCGAGCGCACATGTCTTGCCAAGTCAGCAAGACATTTGACTTCGCCAAGACCTTTCACCAGGCGAATATGTCACACCGAAGACTATCGGAGAGATTCTCCATCGATCGCAAAAACAAAACTATGACACTACATGTTGAATCACAAAACAAAACTAATTGCCAAAATTGATCCTTTGAAATATCTTCTTAGCAAAGCAACATTGATAGGAAGACTAGCTAAGTGGGTTATGATTCTAAGTGAATATGACAATACATTGAGCAAAAAGTAATAAAGGGACAAGTAATAGCTGACCAACTTGTAGATGCACCATTGAAAGTAGAACATTATTTTATATCCAATTTCCTAGATGAATCGATCTTTGTAATAGACACAATAGCAACATGGAAGCTATACTTTGATGGATCTTGTACAAGTCATGGGTTAGGAGTCGGTATTTTGTTCATCACACCTCAAGGAGGTGCCATTCCTAAGTCATTTCAAATAGCATTCCTATGCACAAACAACATGGCTGAATATGAAGCATTATTGACAAGAATCTGAATGGCAATAAATTGGAAAATCAAGGACCTTCAAGTCTATGGTGACTCCCAATTAGTGATAAAGCAAGTTAGTGATGGCTATGACACTAAAGATGAGAAATTTATGCCCTACAAGCACATGGTAGACAACTTCAGACTATACTTTGATAATATTTATTTTGAGCATATACCGAGAATCCAGAATAAAGTAGCTGGCGCAATGGATACAATTGGATCTCTCTTGGAAATTCCTAACAATGCCTCACAATATGAGTTCTTGGTGGAACAACTCTTGATCTCTGCATTCGATGTCCCTGAAACCAAACTTGTGTGAACTTGTTGGTCTTGAATCGCCTTGGTATACAAACATCTATGCCTATTTGCACAACCAAATTATCCCTCTTGACTTGTCCCCTAATCAACACAAAACCTTTATTCGACAAGCGTCTAAATATGCAATCATCGGAGACACCCTTTATCACCGTAGTTTAGATAGTACCCTCCTCTGATGTATCGATTCAAATGAATCACAAACAACTTTTACAAGAGGTACATCAGGGAATATGTGGATCTCACTCTACTGGTCCAACTTTAGCTAAAAAGCTCATGAGAACGGGATATTATTATTCTACAATGCAACATGAGGCTTATCACTTTGTGAAGAAGTGTCACTAGTGTTAGATTCATGAAGATCTTATACATGCACCAGCTTAGGAGCTACAACCACTTACTTCACCTTGGCCATTTTCTTAATGGGGACTCGACCTCGTAGGAAAGATCCATCCCACCTCTTCTAATGGACATAAGTTTATCATTGTAACCACTGAATATTTCACAAAATGGATTGATTCCATCCCCCTGACTTATATTATTGGAAAGTAGATAGCCAAGTTCATCCTGAACTACATCATTTGCCGCTATGGTATCCCACAGTCCATTGCCATCGATAATGGTCGCCCTTCAAAAAATTAGGATGTCTATGAGCTTTGTGATAAATTCCATATCCAACATCATTTTTCTACTCTGTATTACCCCCAAAGCAATGGTCAAGCTGAGGAATCTAATAAGACCATCCTAAAAATCTTAAAGAAGACTATCAATGATTTGACCATCCTATGTGGAGAATTGTGGACCAATCAGAGGAAGCGATTTTTGAATGGATGTCAGTTAGATTTTTGCAACTGTTATGACAATGGAGTTGAACAACATGCAGGGAAAAATCAACGCTCAAGTAGAAAATTTCTATGATGGGGCAATGGTGGATAAGGATGCACAGAAGGTAAAAATCAGAATGTGATAAGATTTAAAGAATCGATTCTAATTTGGAGATTATGAAGAGAATCAAATTGTTGAGAGATTTTCTGTAACTGGATGAAAAGTGAATGAAACTACTGAGAACTAATACTAGAGAGTTGTATCTCTGATTGTATGTAATTGTTGTTATTGTAATACAAAGAGATTCAGCTTGGTGTGGTGGGTTTTTTCTTGAAAGGGTTTCCCACTTAAATTTGTTGTTCATTGTCTTTGAGTATATTCTCTATTTCTGTAAATCTTTCATGTGTGTCTTAATTGGATTATAATTTGAAAATTAAAAAGTACTGTCTGCTTACTTCCCTGTGGTTTTGACGTTAGGAAAGTTGCTTCCGCACCGTTGCTTTCCTTACAAGTGGTATCAGATCCTGGCCATTTGTGTTATCCTTGTGAGTGGATTGGGTTTTTTGTGTCAATTCTTTTTTAGTGGGAGTTTGGTAGAGGTTTGATAATTTAATTACAGATTAAGATGGTGAGCACATCTGGAAGATGGAAATAGAGAAATTCAATGGTAGCAATTTTGAGTTGTGGAAACTCAAAATGGAAGATTTGTTAGTAGACTAAGATCTTTGGACTCTGTGTCTGGAACAATGCCTCAAGGCATGAAGCAAGAGGATTGGGACCTGGCAGATAGAAAATCAAAGGGGCTGATAAGGCTCTGTTTGGCAGACTCTGTTCTTTTGAATGTTCATGAAGAAAAGACAGCCTCTTCCTTGTGGAAAATACTGGCATCGATTTATCAAGGCAAGTCCTTGGTGAACAAATTGTTCTTGAGGAAGAAGTTGTACTTTTGAGAATGCGGGAAGGAGGATCTGTTGCTGATCACTTGAATGCTTTCAACATGCTGATTGCTCAGTTAACATCTGTTGGTGTGAAGATTGAAGATGAAGATCGTTGCATGCTACTGCTATGTTCTTTGCCAGATTCTTGGGATCATTTGGTGATGGCTATTCAGAGTACGACATCCACTTTCAAGATGGAAGATGTTGTTGCTTCTTTGTAATTAGAAGAGATGAGAAGAAAATCTTCTGAGATGGTAAAGGAGGCTCTGGCTGTTAGAGGCAGATCGAAGGAGAAAGGCAAGAAGAAGGACAAGAAATCCAGATCAAAATCAGAAGGGAGATCAAAGTCTCCTGGCAAAAAGTCCAAGGTGAAGTGCTGGAATTGTGGGCAACCTGGTCATGTACGAAAGGATTGCAAGGAGGAGAAAAAGAAGAAGAACTCTTCTGGAAATGATTCTTCTCAGAGTGATGTAGACGCCTTCATTGTAGCTTTGGCTACACGGGCATCAGATGATGTGTGGCTGATTGATTCTGGAGCATCTTTCCACATGACATCTCATAGAGATTGGTTCACAAAGTATGAAGAATACAATGGTGGAAAGGTGTACTTGGAAAGTGATTCATCTTTGGAAATTGTTGGCCGTGGAAGAGTCAGAATTCAATTCCCTGATGGAAGAGTGAAGGGAATCAATGTTGTGATGCATATACCAGGTTTGGCTCAAAATTTACTTTCTGTAAGTTGAATGATATCGAAGTGCATGTCACGTTCTCTGGAAATGGCTGCAAGATGACTAGAGGCTCTATGGTGCTGGCTAGAGGTGCTCGAATTGGTACCTTGTACAAGTTGGATGCACAAGCTATTCAATGCAATAGTGTCTCTGCGAAGTCACAGAAAGCTACTCATGAGGGAAATGTTCCTGATGGAGTAAACACCATGGAGGTTAAACTTCCAGTAGAAAAGACTATGCTCTGGGATCATAGGCTTGGCAACATTGGTGAAAAAGGTTTAAAATCCTTGAAAAATAAAAACCTGGTAGAAGGGCTTGAAGATTGTAACCTTGAGTTTGAATTTTGTGAACATTGCATATATGGTAAAATAACAGCGGTGTTTCATTTTATTCAGTCTAAATCTTACGGTTTGCTTGATTATATTCATTCTGATGTTTTTGGTCCAGTGAATGTTCCTTCTCTGTCTAAATCAAGATACTATGTGTCATTTATTGATGATTATTCAAGAACATTTGTATATTTTCTGAGAAGTAAATCAAAAGTGTTCAGTCGGTTTAAGGAATTTAAAAACCTTGTTGAAAATCAGACTGGTAGGAAAATAAAATGTTTAAGGACTGACAATGGTGGTGAGTTTTGTTTGGATGAATTCGAAAGGTACTGTACAGATCATGGGATTAAAAGACATAAGACTACACCTTACACTCCACAACAAAATGGAGTTGCTGCAAGGTTCAATAGGACAGTAATGGAAAGAGCATGAAGTATGCTGAGCAGTGCTAGCTTGGAGGAGAGGTTTTGGGCTAAAGCAGTCTCTATAGCATGTTACTTGGTAAATCGTTCTCCTAACTCTGCTCTTGTTGAGAAGACACCTTTGGAAGCATGGTCTGGAAAGAAGCCCTCTCTGAGACATATTCGTGTTTTTGGCTGTGAGGCATATGCATATGTGCCATTTGAAAAAAGATCTAAGTTGGAAAACAAAGCTGTGAAGTGTATTTTTATTGGCTATAGTGCTAGCATAAAAGGATACAAGCTTTGGAACCCTGAGATTGAGAAGGTTTTGTACAGCAGAAGCATTATCTTTCGTGAGCTAAAATATTCTACATTGGATCTACAGTCAGAGAAGAAATCAAAAAATGAAAAGGATGTAGCAGAAATTCCTCCGACACCAGATAAAGAGGAATTGAAAAATCAAAATGTACCTAATACTGAGGAAAGCTCAAGTAGCTCTGAAAGTTTTGAAGATGATGAAGAACCACCTCAGCCTCAGCCTATGAGGAGGTCAACTCGTGAAAGAAAGAAACCTAATAGGTATGGGTTTTCTTTAATAGAGTCTACTTGTGCCTATGCTTTAATTTCTACCACTGGTGAACCTAGGACTGTGAAAGAGGCATTTAAAATGTCTGATTCAAACTCTTGGTTGGAAGCCATGAATGAAGAGATGGCATCATTATAAAAGAATGATACTTGGAGTTTGGTGTCATTTCCTAAAGGCAGAAAAGCTGTGGGCTGCAAATGGGTATTTAAAAAGAAAATTGGTCTGGATGGTAGTGTAGAAAAATATAAAGCAAGGCTGGTTGCAAAAGGTTATTCCCAGGTAGAGGGAATTGATTATGGAGAAATCTTTTCTCCTGTAGCTAAGCTGACATCTATTAGATTTATTTTGTCACTTGCAACGGCGTATGACTTAGAAATTGAATAGATGGATGTGAAGACAGCGTTTCTTCATGGTGATCTTGAAGAAGAAATTTATATGTCCCAGCCGGAGCACTTTGTTGAAAAAGGTAAGGAAAGATTGGTTTGCAAGTTGAAGAAATCTCTGTATGGGTTAAAACAATCTCCTAGAATGTGGTACCAGAAATTTGACACTTTTGTTTTGTCATTGGGATTTGTAAGATCAAAATGTGATCATTGTGTATATTACAAAGCTGAAAGTGATCAAGTCCTTATTATTGTTACTTTTCTGAGCTCTTCAATAGCACGAGCCTTTGATTTGTAAGGAGGCAATGATTTGATCACTTTAGCTAAAATTTCTTGTTCATCCAGGGTACCAACAACACATCTAATACCCATCACAAGTTCATTTACTCTTTGCATATAAGAAGAAATATTTTCATCTTCACCCATCTTCAAGGTTTCATACTTTCTTATTTCATCCTGGGTTCTCGTTCAATTCTAATATGATTAGGCACTCCTTTCCAGGGGAGCCACATATGGGAGTGATCAGTTGAAACATATCCATTCACCGCCCTGGTAAAGTCCCTTCCCAAGATTAGGCCATAAGCATCAGGAATGTTAGCCACTTGTATATTAATAACTTGTTGAATCCTAGGATCAGAAGCAATCTAGATGTGGATCATATTTAGCTCTCCTACAACATTGACTTCAGTCCTATCCAGCTAGGTGACTTTCTTTTGGGAATCAACATGGGTGATACCCATAGCTCTACAGACACCAAGGGGCATAACATTGGTTGAGGCACCTGAATCCAGCAAACAGTTATGTAAATTCTTGCCAAATACTCAGACAGAAATCAAGAATGGGGGAGTATCTGTTTTCCCTTGGAACAGAGTCAAGGGAGTATCCACTTGGGCAACTTGGGATTTATCCCTCTCTTTCCCTATACTCTCAGGGGGAATATGGTCTTGATTATGTACTCGATTTTGCCCTCCTATTGGCTAAGAACTAGATACTTTATAGGCATTCTTGCTAACTGATTTATCTTGCGATATGAAATTTGAATCATAAGAACCTAAGACTACATTCCTAATGGATGGAACTCCAAATGCAGATAGATTTACCTTTAACTTCTGGAGTTCTTTAGCAACATATATGGCCAATTGTTCTTCATTTAAGTTAGTGGGGGTCTCCTTCGGGTACTCCGCCATCTTTTCTTCATTTTCCTCAGCACTTCTTCCCTTTGGTACATCAGCCTGTCCTCCTTGAGATAAATATTTCCTGGAAACCAGGGGCAATGAGGGATTGTTACTAGCGTTGGGGTCTAGAGGCGTGTTGAAATTATTTGGTGGAATAGAAGTAGTGAAGGGGCCTCCAGCCTGTGGGCGCCTGTGTGGCAACTCTCTCAAATCATACTTCTTGACAGGCCTCTAAAAGGTATGTACTTCTTCAAGGTAAGCTTCTTCTTCATCCCTGGGACCATTGTCATTCACTGGATTCTCATCAAATAATTGTGTCATTTCATCTCCATTGCATACCTGGTCTGCCTCGCCCTTCAATCAGTCAGATTCTTCTTCAGGTACATTGTCCTCACTTTGAGGAAAAGGAGTGTGGTTCAACATCAACACTAGTGAATCATAAGGAATAGAGGGCACAATTTCCTGATAGCCTGTATTGTTCTCCACCTCATACTGAAAGATCAAGGCTGTTGTTTGGAACTCCTGATAGTCCAGCTCAGAATGCTGACTAGTCTTGTGGAGCCTACACCACCTTGATAAGGCAGCCTCAGCTAGATATACACCACTAGGAGGCTTCTCTTGGTTTACTGGCTGACCAATAGACTGATTGATAGGTTGACTGATTGGTTGATCCAATGGGGTGGGAACTCCTCCATTGTTAGGACCAGTGTTCCAAGTCCTATTCTATCCTGACTGCTACCTTCTTTCGAATCCTTGTCCACCACCTCAGTCAAAGTTATGGCCTGAGGATTTCCCTTTATCATAATTCTTCCTTCTTTCATTATTATATCCTCTGCCATTGTTGTATCCTCTATCATTGTTGTATCCTCTATCCTGACGTTGCCCCCTATCAAAGTGTTGTCCCGGTGGATTCTCTTTGTTCTAATTGGACTGCATGTTCCTCTAAGCAGCTTGCAACTGACTATTATGATTTCTTAAGTAGGTTACCTCCATATTCAGTTTCTTTATTTGTTCTGATAGTTCATCTAGTCTTTCCTTGTCAGGATTACTACATGACGGTTGGTTTGCATTATTCTGACAACCAACTGTAGCATTGGGATTTAGCGACTGGTTTAGGACTTCAGAATTTTGCAAGCATGAAGGATAACTAGCCTGAGGCTGAGTGTGTAGGGGTAGATTCACATTTTGCTGAGGATAACTCATCATGGATAACATTTGTCCCCTAGGGGGTCCTGGGTGAGGGACTAGAGGCAACTGAGGTACCTGGTTCATGATAGGAGTATGGTGTGCAAGGGCTTGGTTGATAGCTGGAACTTGTCCCAGATGAGCAATGGGTCCTAATGAGGGTAAAGGCCTAGATAGATGTTGCCTTAGATTTGTGCTAACTTTTACAGCCTCTGCATATGCATCTAGTAAACTCTCAGGGGGGTTATTACTCCATTTCATAAAGGTAGCTGTTAAAATATCAAGTCCTTCGTAATAGACTTATAAGGCAGTGGGTTCATCAACAGCATAAGGAGCCTGTAGTTTGGTATAGGCACAATCAAACCTATTGTTGAAAGACCCTATGGGCTCATTGACCTCTCTCTTCACATTTGTGAACTGACGGTAAATCTCATTAGAACTAATGGGAATTCAAAATTTTTGTAAGAAGGCAGCTTCTAACTTAGTCCAATGTTGGATGGATCCAGCAGGCAAGTGGTTGTACCAATAGAATGCATCTTCCCCTAGTGAATAAGGAAATAACCTACATGCTACATCCTCATTGTTTATTCCTCTATCTTTAAGGTCGGTCTGAGAGATTCTAATGTGCTCTTCAGCGGTTCTATTAGGATCATTAATATGGAATTTTGAACAAAAGTGCTCAGGGTTTTTTGGCATAACATTGTAGATAGTGAAGCTCAGGGGAGATGGGTTGGTTGCCAGGAAAGCCATTGGTAGAGGTGGGGGTGGTAATGGCTGATTTGTGGCCAGCTGAGGTTGTGGACTGGGAATGGCCTCAAACTTAGATGAACTTGATGAAGATGGGGATGATGGGAGTAGATGAGATGGATGGGAAGATGATGATTCTCCCCTTCTATTGGTCCTTCTTGACCTAGTGGGGTCTGGTAACTCTTGAAATTCTTCCTCTCCTAGAGCATATCTTGTTCTTCTTCTGAATCTCTCAGGAGATATGGCATTCAAAAATTGATCCAACTTGCTTGTTCGGCCCTCCCTCTAGCGCCAGTTCCTGTTGATCATGTTTTCTACACAATAATAGCCAAACAGAATATAATATCCTATCTCTCTTGAAAGGTAAATCTCTATCGGCAAGCCTCAAGAGATAACCCCAAGGTCTCTAATGTCAGGTCTTGATAGTGCATAAACAACTCAGTAACGAAATGTGAAAATGATGGTAATCACAATGGGACCTTACTACGAGCAAATGCTAAATCAATTTTATCATATTTAACAAACTGGTGAGCCTTCAACCCAAGATTTAATCCAAAGATTAAAGAAATAGAAAAGGATAAGGGTTTTAAAGATAGTTCTAAATCTAATACTACTTCTAAAATTAACAATGTAAGTAACCAATACTCAAAATGGACCAATCCCTGAAAATTGATTTCTACTTGACCAAGATAAATCTACAATCTCACAGAAAATAATGCAATCTTTTGAGGTGTTGAGATTTTCAAATCATGAACACTCACTCAAACAACCCTTTTGAAGTTGAAGTGAATGAACCTTCACAATCGAACTTAAGCACAAGGAATATGAAAATTCTAGGCTAACTTTGCAAAGCAACTAACAATCAGTTGGTTGCAAAAAGTATGGACTGAGAGATTGCTGCAACATTTAAGTATCAGATCACAAACATTATCAAATCGAATCTAATCTAGATATTTACCAAATCAAAGCAATCTTAAAGATGGAATGGCAAAAACCATGCAAAAAAAGAGAGCACAAATATGGCACCAAATCACAATGTCACTATTTGCATTCGAATTGTTCATTGTAGCAACAATTTTAGCTTTCTATTACAATATTTGCTTGAGGGAAACTACCTGCTAACTTACTCTACTTCTATATTCTGATTACAATTTCTAACCTCCTAACTATTTTCAACTATCTATTTCTTCTAACCCTTTACAAATGAGGCGACATGCCCAATATATAGAAATCCCCAAAAGTCTGTCGGCCAGGAAAGGGTTTCGTAGCAATAACTCGGCACAACCACCTGGCTAGGAGAGTCTTCGAAATGGGTCAAACAGGCATTAAATGTGCATCCCGTTGAGGTCGGCCCAGGATCCGCAATGCAGCTCAGACGACGCACGGGAAGATAATAGGGAAGCACAAATCACGCCATAGCCTATCATTAGCTCCCTTCCCTATTATCCCCACGCTGATCTGACCCATCATGTAGCTTCAAAAACGCTGCATCTAAGTTGGCCATAGGTGGTACTGGCAGAACCCTAAGTCGCCTCTCCATGGACGCAATCTCGTCCCTTGAGTGTTCGACCGACCTATCCCAATCTACCTTGTATGCCACATGTTTATCAATAACTGCAAGGTAGGTGGCCGCGTCATCCAATTGGTGCTTGGAAACAGAACCATCATCAAGTGGTGCATACACATCATGCCACCATTCTCTCAACTGTTCCAAGCTCAAGTACTTGGGTGCAATATTTCTTCTTCCCGTCATGATTTCGAAGAAGGCAATGGAACCATTGTAAATCTCAGTCAAGGTGTCATAAATCTGCTTCCCTCATTTGTGAATCTTTTTCAACACCTTCTACCTAATTTGCAGTGCCTCAAACCATTCCCAAGGTTCGGCAGCTCTAGCAAAAGAAAGAATCCCGTCGCTTACCAACCTGTCATGGGTGTACTCCATTAGAGTTCTAGTTTTCTGTAGAAGGAGGTCTGTATCCTCCTTATCTTGGGCCAACACTTGTTTCAACCAATTACTCACTGTAATAGCATCTTTCCCCATTGATAGGATCTCCTTAATAGCCTCATCACCCTTTTCTTGCACTCCTTTCAACCAATTCACAGTGGCAAAGGTGGAAGCTTTCATCTTTTCAAGCTCAATTATGGTCTCCTGAGGTAGAGGATTGGTAGTAGAGGAGGAGGGATTAATGGATTGCATAAGCTTTATTAATTCCTCCAAGCACTTCCTAAGATTTTCATTTTCTCTCTTCAGCTCCTGCTTTGCCTTCATTTACTTCCTCAATCGATCCACCATAACTGCACTGGAGACCTCATAATCCTCAATATCCTGCTCAACTAATGTAGGCCCAAGATTAAAAGTCTGTACCTGATGATACCTTTCCTCCCTCCTCGGAGATGACATCTCCTGCAACCACTAGGTCAAGCACAAGTAGTTAGTTTGATATCTTATTACATCTTTACATTTGCATCTATATAAACATGAAAAATATCTGTCAAATGAAATTAATTAAACTAGTCATATATACATTGTATATCTCCATTCAACAAGCTAATTAACCATATATATATAGATGTATCCATGCTTGAGAAACAACATCAAGATACTAGGGAACAACATCAAAATATCTAGGGCACACATCAAAATAGCTAGGGCACAAGTGGGATGTAACAATAACCCTTTGCTTCTTCAGAATGCCTTGATCACTTGATGTATGTGTAGTATCTTCTAATGTTAGACTCTTGTGTGTAATTTTTTGTTGTAGCACATGTTGACCACTACTAGTACTACTACCCATACCATCACCACCAATGGTAGTGCAAGTTGCACTAGATTATCCACCATGTCTTGGTCTTGATTGTATCTAACCATGAGGAATTGAAAATATAACAAAATGAATTGTTTCACTTGTCCTTGTATGCCCTTGGGATTTCTTATCAGCTCAAATACCTTAAAATTCATTGGTTTTCTATGGCATACCTCTATTAGTACCCAAATTCCTTGTTCTTTGGACCCCAAACCACCACCTTCTTAACCCATTTTTTCAGCTATGGCTGCTCCTATAGTATATATTTGTTTTGTGGTCTCACTTAAACCACGTTTGACTTTGCTAGCATAATGTACACTTTGTTCTTCCCTATCATCATCAAATTCATCATCGGTTTGTTGAAATTTAAAGGATGTTCTTTATCCCATAAATCGCTAAAATACAATCTTCTTGGATCTCTTCAAATGTTGCACTAGTTTTGGGTTCACCTAGATCCTTCCTCATAGACCAAAAGTGAGTAATTTTTTATTGTGTTCATTTTTGTTTTGTACAAGCCCTTCTTAGAGAATTTGGTATTTTTATTAAAGTATATGGTCGATCACCTTTTTGATAAAAATTGTCATACCTCTTGATTTGTTTCTCTGCGTCTCTCTATTGGTCCAATACCATTATTTCTGTTGACAATTGTTCAAAAGAAATACCTTTCTCAACATTTGTTTCCTCCATTAAGTTTTTGATCTCATCCTAAGAATTCTTGTTTTTCAATATTTCAAGCAAGGGTTTACTTTCATGTTGAATTCTACTTGCAACATTGTTATTAGATACAAGCCTTGCTTTAATGACATCACATGGGTCATATTGCTAGTGAGAGGCAACATCAATTTTTTTGTTTGAAAGTACATATACCATAATGAATTCTTTTCTCTTGAAAGTGAGGATGTGTAAAATGACTAAAAATGAGTATTTATAAGCAACAACACCTAATTTTCTCGTTATTTAGACCTAAGAGTCCAACATTCACCGAAAAATTAAGTTGAATTAATTGAATTCCTGCTCAAAATTGAAATTTCCCTAAAAAGGGACTCATTCTCCACCCTTGGCGAATGGGTCCCACTAGAGGGGACTCATTCGCCCAAGGTAGCGAATGGGTCCCACTACTAATTTTTAAAGGTGGGTTTTTGGGATATGGAAGAATTGAATGTTGTTTGTTGGGATTTAAGTGATTTCTCAAGTAAAACAGATGTCTAGATAAAAAATAATGGGTCTTAGGGGCCTATAAATGTCATTTTGAAGGATAAATGATGCAAGGGGACTTAAAAATGGGTCTAATTAGGCATGAAATTTTCTCTTTTCTCAAGAGGGTCCAATTTTCTATGACACATTTAGCCCCCACTTTAACGCCCATATGACTCTACATGCATATGTAAGCTAAAGGACTCTAAACATTGCACTTTATAAAGAGGATACTCGTCCAAAAGATGGGAGAATGAAGCCCCCAATGTAGTTCTCTACAAAACCACAACATTAGGAACCGCATCCTGCAACACACATTTGTTAATTGTCCAAAAATCCTTTTTTCTAACTCCTAGGAATCCAATTCAAGGGTAGATGTATGCCCCCCTTGATTCGGCTTGCTTTACAGAGGTGGAATCAAGGTAGCAATCTAGCCACGTAGAATAAGGAATGCCATACTATAGGAAATTTCCAAGTACCATGCCACGTAATGATAGATGATTGATGATTTCAGATGCAGAGTCATGATTCCAACTCATCAAACGAAATTGAAAATGGATTTCCCAAGCTCCCGTTATGTTGATTTGAAGAAAAAATGCTTTATGAACTCTTAAGATAAAATAACCTAAGTTAATGTGTAAGAGTAAAAAGGATGAAAATAGGTAAAAGAGAGGAAAGTAGAGTAATTTTTCACTTACTATTGCAATTTACCTTCTTGTAGCTTGAGAGTGACAAGTGAGACGGGAAGATGCCGAGTAGATGGGATTATAGGCCTACACAACTACATACGCTTCGATAGCAGGAGGCACACGATGATCTGTACTATGAGGTGAGTCATTTCTACATTTTTTGCTTTGTAATTTTGGAATAATTTAATGATTTTTATTGTATGGAGAGGTTAATTTAGGATCTTGGAAAAAAGTCCACAAAGTGTCCCCTTTTTTTGCAAAGTGTCCCATTTGTTTGCAAAGTGTCCCTTTTGTTCACAAAGTGTCCCATTTCTTCGCAAAGTGTCTTGTTTCTTTGCAAAGTGTCTCGTTTCTTTGTGAAATGTCCTAAAAGGGTTCTAAAGTGTCTAGGGTTATTAGAAAAGCACACTAGATCTACTTTAGCACATTTTCATGATGAAATATGTAAAAATTGAAGAGATTAGATGGATTTTAGAGCATTTTGTGATGATTTTGGTAGGTTCCTGCCCGGTCGTGATAGCAGCTAGGGGAGAGGCAGCTTACATTTATGAGAGATCATGCTCTAGTGCTATCAGCAGTAGAGACAGAGCATTTACAAACAGTAGGTATCTATTCGGCATATCTTATGTCACCTATGAGATACCATGACATGATGCTTATGGCCATGTGTGAGCATTGGGACATCGAAATGTGTACCTTTCATCTTCCTACCAGGGAGATGACCATCACTCTTGAGGATGTACACTGCATTCTCCGAGTTCCTATTCGGGGAGAGCGGGTATATTTCCAGGGGGGATCGGTCATTCCACGAGAAGAAGGTGGATATGTAGTATTTCCTTGGTGGACCAGTTCATGATGAGTGTGTTAGAGCACGAATCGACCTTCCCATGATTTTATATTCATGAGCTCCTATTGTTAGATAGATTATGATGCATACAGTGGCTCTTGTTCTTAATCCTGATGGACAAGTGACACACTTAGATGGAGGATTAGTACATTTGATTCGAGATATGTACAAGGACAAGATAGTCTATGCATGGGGCCTTTGCATCCTACCACACTTATATTATGATCTTGATAGATTTGTGTTTTGAGAGATTGACAATATGGTGCACTACATGCTTCTACAGGTGTGGTGCCTTGAGCATATTACATGCACCAGGCCTGTCAGATTCCCTTATGCTATAGCTGCAGGATATCCACGAGCATTTAGCTATCCTCTACAATGCTTGTGGTAGTACGGAGATTTACACTTTTGGAGGGTGAGGTTTGACTGGTTGGAGGAGGATGAGATTTTATGTAGACCCTATCTACTCACTCTACAGTGGCCATATCCCATAGGACAGTTGAGGAGGATGCAAATAGACAAGTTTCTAGTTGGGAGGCATGACTACGTTGTACAACCTTTCTATTATGGGTGAGTCATGTGACAGTTTGGGCAAGTGTAGACACCACTGAGGGTGTGCCCCTTCATTAGGCGATTAGTGCGAAGTGCCTGGAGGCTAGGTGATATTGTTTGGCTTACTATAGATCATGTTTGTGAGAGTGATAGATCATGTTTGTGAGAGTGATTCTGATGCTTCAGATCACAATCAGCCACCAGTCACCGACACTGATGATGTTGGTAGCACAAATGAGCACGAGGAGTGGTGGTTAGTGACATGACCAACTCCTGTGTTCCCCATGGATGTCCCTATAGGTGATGCAGGACCAACACCAGATGAGGGAGATGAACCAGAGGACAAAGCAGAGGATGTGCAATACAGGCCATCAGATATATTTTCTAATGTTATTAATGATGAGTATGAGTCAGAGGATGATCCTGACTATGAGGATAAGGATGGAGGAGAGGATGATGAGGAGGAGTCACCCCTGAGTGAGGGTGATGAGGTAGCGACTGAGGATCGGTATGAGCAAGGAGAGTCCTCACATGCTTATAGGACTAGATCACGTGCAGTGGCCACAACAGACATCAGCACCCAGAGTCAGAGAGAGGATAGCACGTCCTTCATGCCCCCCAGAGAGGATGAGGTTGATATTCCTCATGCATCTGGAGACATAGGTGATGATATTTTTTATTTTACATATGTACTCGAGAGAACATGTGGAGTCAATAGATAGTTCTTGATCTAATCAAATGCCTCTTGACACTTTTTTGTCCAGTTGAGGGGAATGCCTTTTCTTAACAGGTGTTGTAATGGGTGGATCTTGTCTGCTAGTTGAGCAATGAACCTATGGATGGATTGTAATCATCCTTATAATTTTCTCAATTGATTGATGTTGGTTGGTGGTGGCATTTCCAAGATGGCTTTAACTTTGGTAGGATCAACCTCTATTCCTCTATGTGAGATAATATATCCAAGAAGCTTGCCTGATTGGACCTCGAAGACATATTTTTTTGGATTCAACCTAAGTTGATACTTTTCCAGTCATGTGAAAATCTTATTCAATACTACCAAGTGTCCACTTCGTTTTAGAGATTTAGAGAGAAGGTTATCAACATAGTCTTCCATAAGAACGTGCATATAGTCATGAAAAATTGTAGTCATAGCTCTCTAATAGGTAGCTCCAGCATTTTTCAATCCAAATGGCATAACGTTCCAACAAAAGGCTCCCTCGGTGCATGTGAAAGTTGTCTTTGGTTGATCTTCAGTAGCAATTCTTATCTGCTTGTAACCCAAGAATCTGTCCATCAGTGATAACATCTCATATCCAGTTGTGAGGTCTACTATGATGTCAATGTTTGGTAAAGGAAAATAATCTTTAGGAAAAGGTTTGTTGAGGTCTCTAAAATCCATGCAAATCCTTATTTGACTATTTCGCTTAGTGATAGGAACAAGATTTGATATCCACTATGTGTAATTAATGGAGTGAATGAATCCAACATCTAGTACTTTCTTCAATTCGACCTTGACAAGGAGTGCAATTTGGGGGTGCATTTTCCTTAACTTTTGTTTATATGGTTTTGCATTAGGTAGCAATGGCAAGTGATGTTGAACAAGTTCAGGATCCAATCCAATCATATCAGCGTATGACCATGCAAAATTGAATTTTCTTTCTGAAAAGAAAGTTATAAACTCAAGATTTTCCTCAATGGTCAAGGATGTTGCTAATTGTATCATTTTGGAGTTATCTGATGTTTCAATGTTGACTTCCTCTATTTCTTCTATAAGAAATGGTGATCTCTCTTGTTCTATTGGGAGGAAGTCCAGTCCTCCATCCTCAGGCACCTCAAAGAGGTTTTCACCTTCGGATACGTCCTTTATTTTTACTTTTTTGCAGTTATCAAGCACCTTTCAGTTTTCACCTGAAGACCTATTATTTTTATTTTTATTTTTTTCATTTTCACTTTTGTGACTAGAGGATAGGATAGCCTCACCAAAGTATGTTGCATAATTGATTTCTATGGAAAATCCAACCTTATGATCCCCACTTGGTATTCCTTCGTAAAGCCCCATAAACTCAGCAATTGCTTCGTCATTTTTGAAAGTGTCCAAACTTGGTGGTTCTTGTTGATCCAAATCTATAAGTTGAGGGTAGACAAGGGGTAAGCCATCATCGTTATCATGAAGGTTCATGGTGTAGGAAGATAGGGTAAAAAAGAAAGTAGATTCATCAGGTTCCCAGGAGGCAGGATCAATGGATTGCCAAAAATAGTGTTTGATTCACTCTTATTTTGTCAAAGTCATTTTTGAATGGGTACTAGGTGGGTTTCGCAAGGAATCAATGGTAAGCATTTGATCAAATTCCTCAAATAGTTTATCAAGGTCCATGAAAGTGGTGGAGGATAGGGAATCCCATTCATATTCATTGAATTCAACATCCTAATCCCAAGAGTCCTCATATGTCTCGATCTCACTTGAAGCGTCAACAAACTAACTTGAAGGTAACCCGATACCCCGGATGATCACTTTTACTGGTACAAACCCTAGCCCTTGATGACTTATTAGCTTAGGAGGTTGTAGGGGTTCCAAAATTCCTTGTTTATTTAGACCAAGGTCATTGTGTACATCATATCCATGCCATTTCATTATTTGGAACCCTTTTGGATACTGTTCAATTGGAAATTTCTTAATTTCAGTTTCTTCTTCTTCTTTATACAACCATGTGAGAATTTGGTCATCCAAAGATTCTTTAGAAAGATCCCCCCATCTAGTTAAGGTGGTAGGAGGATTGTGTATGATAACTTTGGGTGGCATGGGATGCAATTTTCCATATGACTTTGGTGACTTTGGTAATTTTCCAATGAAAAAGAGAATCTTCATATTATATTCTTCACATCCTCTATCTTGAATCTGGATCTTGGGTGTGGAAGGTGAGGTGAATGAAGTGGGAGATTTGACAAGAGTGGATGAATCAATGTAGTGAGATGGAGTGGTTGATGAAGTGGAAGATGAAGCCTCTTGATTGATGGGAACTTGATGCTCAATAGTTCATTTTAGGTTTGAACAATATTGAAAAGGATTAGGGTCACCTGGAATAGTGATTTAAGTGCCATTGTGTGCAAACTTGAGGCATTGATGGTAAGTGGAAGGGATATACCTCATGGAATGGATCCATGGATGACCGAGGAGGAGATTGTAATGTAAATCCAGATCCAAGACATGAAATACATTGTCCTGTATTGTTGGTCCAACTCTCATAGGAAGTGAAATTATGCCTTCGAAAGAACATTCAGCATCGTCATAATCTTTGATCACAATTTTCTCGGTTTGGTCAATACAATTCTCAGAGTATCCCAATGCTTTCACTAATTTTAGTGAAAAAATGTTTAGACCTGCTCCACCGTCTACTAGGAATTGTCTGATCTTGTGTTTATTATGATCAGATTTTGGTGCAGAGAAGTCTTGTTTAGAGAAGGTGACATTGTGTGGCATAGCTAATTATCCAACCATGGCCTTAAATTCATTGACATATAGGTTTGTGGGGACGGAAGCTTCTTGTATGGATTTATCAAGGATGGCTATGTGCTATGGTAAGATACAAAGGAGCTCCAAGATAGAAATTTGCACGAATTTTTTTCCTAGCTGCTCTAGGAGTTTATATTTACCCTTTGGTTGATGATTTGCGGAAGGACCTAGAATAGTTATCTTGGTTCTACGGGTGGCGACAACACAATCTGATTTTGGCTTGTTTATAGTGATAGTGGCAATGCGATCATTAGAGGGTCTCACATTAAGGAATGTAGTGTTGTAATCATGTTTGACAGCTCCATAATTGGTATTATTGTTGTTTCCTAAAGTGGAGGATTTTCCTTTATCATGGTCTTGTAGGGATGTTTTGAATATGGTGTGATCAACATTTGTCTTGGCTTGTGAATTATCAACTAAAATGGTTTGATCCTCAATGAGGTATTGAATGATATTCTTGAGTGTCCAACATCGAGTTGTTTTGTGTCCTTTCCCATGGTGGTATTAATAGTATTCATCTTCCTTCCACCACTCAAGTTTGATCAGTGAAGGTTGATAGTTTTTGGTGTATGGTAGTGTGATGCCATTTTCTTGCAAAATCCATTTAATAATTGATTCAATGGGTTCACCCAAAGGGGTGTATGTTCCCTTGGCATGGGGAGGACCTCTGTGTTGATTTTTTTTGGACCGCGTTTAGCGTCAAGTTTTGACCTTGTTCCTGTGTGTTTGGTGTATTGGATGCATTTGACGAAGAAGGACCTTTAAGCTGAATGATTAGACCTTTGGTTATTACTTTGGCATCAACAACTCACTCATTTGTGACATTTTTATTTTGGGACCAATATTTTCTCTTGTCATTGTTAGGTTTGGGATTTTCTTTGTTGACTTTGACTAGCCCTTTTGCAATAAGACCTTTTTCAATAAGGACACCTTTCTCAAGAATCTCCTCAAAAGGTGTGCAACATTGGATTTGAATTTGACTCATCAATTCTTTGTTAAGGTTTTCTACAAACATAGTGACAAGTTTTCTTTCAGGAATGTGACAAGGGAACTTGCTAACCAAGCCTTGCCATCTCTGGTAGAACTAGGTAAGTGATTCCCCATCTTCTTATTTGCTTGTGCTCAATGTTGCAAGGGTGACATCATTTTTAATGTTGAAGGAAAAGTGGTTGATGAATTTTTTAGCTAGTTCACCCCATGTTCTGATTCCTAATGGAAGGTGTGCAAACCAATCTAAGGCTACTCCTGTGAGGCTTCAAGGGAATAGTCTCATTAAGTAGGTAGAGTCATATGAGACTTCCATACATGATGTGTTAAATTCTTGAATGTGTTCAATTGGATCCCCTGTCCCCTTATACTTTGGAAAAGGTGTTGTTGTGAAATGTGGGGGAAAGGGAGGCATGTATAGGTTTGAATCAAATGGAAAGGGGCGCAATTCCTACATAGAATAGGTCTTCTTGTTGGTTCCCAATTGCATGTTTTTCATATGTTGTTCAAGGGATTGCATATGTTGTATCAAAAGGTTTGCAAGAGATGGTGTTGCATTACTTTGGTTAGGTGCCATGATGTTGGTGTTAAGGTCATATGTTGGATTTGAATTGGGATTGATGCTTTGGGACATAGGACCTTGGTTGCCATATGGATTTTTGTTGCTTGGGTTTGGAATGAAGTTGGTGTTTAGGTTTGTGTCAAAGGTCATGTTGGTATTTGGTATGGTGTTTTGGAATTGAGGTATAGATCCTTGATTTATGTTTTGATTTTGAAAATTCAGTCCTTGATTTGCAAGTGAGGGTGTGGATCCTTGGTTAACATTTTGATATGAAGGTGTAGGACCTTGATTGATGTTTTGATGTGAAGGAATTTTCCCTTGGTTGATGTTTTGAAATAAAGGAATGGTTCCTTTATTGACATTTTGAAGTGAAGGTGTAAGTCCTTGGTTGGTATTTTGAAATGAAGTAAAGGTTCCTTGGGTAGGATTTTGAAATGATGGAGGAGCCCCTTGGTTAGTGTTTTGGAGTGATGGGATTTATTCTTGATTTGAATTTTGATTTGGGGTTCTTCGTAAGACAATGCGAACCCTTCTAGATTTATTTGGTGGGTTTTGACTTGATGAAGGGGCACCTTGAAATTGGAATAAGGAACCTTGAGTTGTGTTGTGAAGTGTAGATTTAGGACCTTGGTTTGCATTTTGGGTCAAATGGGTAGGACCCTGTGATGTGGACTTAGGACATTGGTTTGTATTTTGGGTCAAAGGTGTGTGACCTTGTGATATGGCACCTTGATTGGTATGTTGGAAAAGGGGGTTTGTGAAAGTATTTCCCATGGTATTTGAGGGACCTCCAAGTGTGAAACTTTTTCCTTGTGTAGTGATATTGGTTTCCTTGTTTGCAAATGTTGAAATGCTTGGGATGTGTGTAGTAGTGGTAGTCATGTGTGTAGTTGTACCAAGAGGTATGTTTGAAATTTGTTGTGATGTGGGCATGCCAAATGCAAATGGATTTTTTAGTTTCTTTCTCCATAATGGTTGATACATCAAAACCTTGAGGTAATTTGGCTCCCTTTTAGCTAGTGCATAAAAGTATTTGTTAGGGTCTGTACTAAAAATTTGATCAATCATGCTCAAAAAAATTGGGTCACTATAAGCCTCTTCAATCTCTTCTTGGGTCAATTTTCTGTTGGACTCTTCTTGGCTCATGTTTTCCCATGTTTGGTCTCTTGGTGGTGTGTCTCTTGTAGGTGTAGAATGATTTGAATTTGTTCCAAGGGTAGTGTCATGAAAAGGGTTGCTTGAAAACTTCATGTTATTTCTTTTGGTTTGGGACCTTGTTTCAACCATATGAAACTTTCGCAAGTTGGGGGATAATGCAAGATGGCAATGAAACTATGCTATGTTTTTTTTTTTTTGGATTTTTAGATTTTAGGATATGAAAAATGCAAGGATGATAATGTCCAAAGGATGGGGGATAATGAATGCTAAAGGATACTAAATATTTATTGGAATTCAAGGTGAATGATAAGGTGACTAGATGATACTAATTGAAGATCAAGGTTATAATGCAACTAAGGTTAAAATGAATTGATGCTATGTTTTTGTTTTTGTATTTTTGGAATAAGAAGATGTAAAGATAATGAAATTAATGGATGCAAAAGGATTAAGACTAAGGTAAAGTGAGCTATTTTTTTGTATTTTTGGAATAAGGGTGCAAAGTGAAATCTAAGCAATATGAGTGTAAATGAGAGAAAGGAAATGCAAGGGAATTCTAAAATTTTGAACAAAGGGTAGAAATAAAGATAATGTGAACCCAAGGTAACATATTCTAAATTTCATTTACCATAAGAGGACAACTTTGACAAAGTAGAACCAAGACTAGGACACAAGACTATGACTCAAACTTGATAAAGTGACAATGACAAGACAATGACAAGGACAATGGTCAATGACAAATAGAATATGTAACCAAGAATTTCCAAAAGCTCAAAGGTTTCCCTATGTTCAAAATTTGAAGGTCTAGATGCAACCTAAGAATCAAATTCTAATTTGTGCAATGGAAACGATTGACGAATGCAACCTATAATGCAACATATTTTTAATGGGAATGTGATGTAAGAAAGGTGGTTAAGACTCACTATCCAACTCAAAATGACCCTACTCAAATAAGGAAACAACTCTTTGCAATAAAATCCTCTCAACTTGACTCAAACACTCTCCTTAAGGTTTGTAGCCCTCAAGATTCAACTTTTGGAGTTATCTTTTAGAGAAGGCCATATAGAGGCCAACTCAACATCAATTAAGATTCACTTCAGGATCTAACACCGCTTTCCAAAAGATCCCACAAGGTTTCTTTAAGAAAATCTTGCAAATCAAAAGACTGCCCCTATCCTAAAACCACCAATTAGCCCTCTTTTACAAAGGAGGTATCTCCAAATCACTAATTTTCCACCCAAAATCAATGGAAAGTCTTTATTTTTGTATCAAAACAATATATTTCACCATTATTTCTCATATTCATGACCCCTAAACCACCGTTCCATGAAACCCTCACTCTACATGCAAAATCCAAGGGTTTATTGAAAATCCAATATCCCAGGCTTATTAGACTCAACAATTTCCTTCAACACATCACTATGACTCTACATAAACTCAATCCACCCTTACATAGACAATACCAACAACATTATGTCAAAAAGTCAATCCACCAAGTTATAGGGTTTGACAATAGGTGGATTGACTAACTCATCATTTAACTTCTATCAAAACCCTACACTGGCCTTTAACAGGTAGTTCTTAGAAAATTATAGAAATCTCAACCAAATCTTAATGAAAAACCTGAAAACTTGAATCAAATGAGAATTATAACATGCCTCTACAAAAACCAATAAACTTCAATGCATAACAACGATTGTACATGTACAGAATTAGGAAAGTTCAGAAAAATAGAGAAGTTACAGAAAAATAACATTGTATTCTATGGAAATGTCTTCAAAACAAACATCAACAACCTTCTTCGAGCCTTCTTGGAGGAATTTTATACTTATTACATTCATATCCTAACCAACCGATGACCTTAACTGACTTTTGAAATATCATGACTCTTCATATTCCCCAAAGTTGCATTTTTTGACAATTTTGTATTTGACAACATTACATCTTTTTGCAACTTTTGCTAATTTAACACCTAAGACTCAAAACCACCTAATATCCATCAGATGACTCATTTAACATCAAAATTTTCATAGTTACCTTATTTAGACAAATAATTTCTCAAATCCTATAGCCTACTCATTATCAACATAGATTGACAATTTTTTACCAAAGGTGCTCCTGCACCATACACCCCAACATAGAATTTTTCCAAGTCCCTTGGAAAGAATCTTACAATTTGTCCTCCATTTTTCTTCACTTGTCTCTTACCATCATGCTTTCCTTCAACGGGTTTACCTTGCTTTATCTTGTCACTATCATTAACATCCTTGTCAATGTCTTCACTTGTTCCATGCTTCACTTTGCCATACAGTATTGTGGGGTGTCCTTTCACTTTTCCATCATCCAACTCTAACATCACATTCTCTTTTACATCTACACATAAACCTTTAGCAACTACCATCAATTTCCTCTATTCTTCATGCATAGATCCTTGTCCACTAGCCTTTGTATTTGCATCTTTCTCTCTATTAACTATACCATCACACTTACCAGTCTCTGTCAAACCTACAACCAACTTGTTTACTATCCTAGCAACCTTGCAAACCTTTGTACCAGCATCCATTGACTACCTCTTCTCTGTACTCACCACTACAGGGCACATGACTATCCCAACAAGTATTCCATCACTTACTTCTTGCCTTTCCACAGGCTTATCACCTTTAATCTACTCTGTATCAGACTGAAACACTTTCTCATCCATTTTCTTTTTCCACATGAAAACATTCTGGTTCACATCTGATTGTACATTGTTTTGTTTTCCTCTATCCACTGCCTTCACTCTATCATTCCTTGCATTGGTTGCTAATCCCTTATTCTCATCTTCATCAACATTTACATATTACTTTCTCCCAATCATGATGATCTCACCTTGCTCCCTTTCCCCTTCAACCAATGGAGTTAGTATGAACAATCTTCCATCCTTTTCTATGGTATAAGTGTTTTTCCTTCCATTATACATCGCTGACCTATCAAACTACCAGGGCCTACCTAGCAAAACATGGCAACAACTTTATCTCTGTATGGACCAATTTGAAACTCAACAGTAACTTGTTCACTCACCAAAATGGTTTTATTTTCACTAACCCAAAGACACTTTATAAGGCTTCTCTCTAGGTACCCTTTCCAAATGCAATTTTTCCACCATATCACTAGATACCATGTTATCAATGCACCCAGAATCAACAATCGCTTTACATACCTTATTTTTGCATCTACAAGTTGTCCTAAACAAGGCTCTTCTTTGAATTTTCTCTCTCTCCATGGATGTATTCAAGGTTTTTATTATCATCATCAACATCTCACCTACTTCAGGAGCAGCACGAAGAGTATTAGAGTTTGGAATTTTAGCTTCATCTTCATAACCAATTTGGGCTCTCCTATAATGTTTCCTTTCTCCTCCACTTGATGTGGTTCCAATCCTCTCTGGACACTTGAAGAAAGGGTTACCAAACTCACCACACTTGTAACACCTGCCTAAAAACTCATTAGAATCTCTTCTTTGCCTAAAGCTTTTTCTTCCACCTCTCCATCCACCTCTTGATTCAGGCACTTTTTCTTTACTCTTATCAACATCTTCAAGATCTTCTTTGGACTATCTTGGTGTTGAAAATGCACCTCTTCCCCTAGAAGTACTACCTCTTCCTCTTGTTTCCTTCCCTTGTCTCCTCTTGAGTTTTTCTTCTGCTCTTATTGCCATTTGAAAACATTGCTCAACTGTTCTTGGTGCCAACAAACTGATTTCGTCTTCAATGTTATACCTTGAGATATCTAGCTACTCTTTCTTCCTCATCCTCCTCATGCTTTGTTCTTATACTTAGCCTATAGAATTCCTCGGTGTATTCTTGTACATCTTGTTCTTTTTTCCTAAGATTTTGCAATCTTTTCAGTAATTGAACATTACAATCACTAGGAAGGAACTCACCTTTTAGTTTTGTCTTAATTCTCTCCAAAGAATTGATCTTGTTCTTTCCTTTTCTTTGCCTTTCATCTTGCACAAAGTTTCACCAAAGCAAAGCATATCCTTTCAATTTGGTTTCGGCCTTCTTCACTTTGTGTTCTTCATCTATCTCTTCACTTAGTGCAGTAAAATTTTTGGATTTGATTGTGTTTTAGTTTTTCACATCCAATCCAGAAATACTACTGCACTACTTGATGGATTGTGGAAACTATCTCTTCACTTAGTGCAGTAAAATTTATGGATGTGAAAAACTAAAACACAATCAAATCTAGAAATTTTACTGCACTACTTGATGGATTGTGGAAACTTGATATCTTTATCTCTTCACTGTTAAAGTAGTTCTCCATGGATCCTATCCAATCCAAGAGCTCTTCATCATATAGTTTTCCTCCATACATAGGCACATCCATTTTTTTTTATCCACCACTCTTCACAACCTTCACAAACTTCATCATTCTCACATCCTCTAGATCCATCTCTTCTTCTTCACTAGAAGTTTCTTCTTCTTCAGTATCACTCCCATCCATATCCACTCTAGTTTTAAATTTCAATGCAGCCATCTCTCTTTTCAAGGCTTCATTTTCTTTAGCCTTCTCATCCATCTTTCTTGCAACTATGCTTTGTTGATGATGTTTTCTACACAGCAACAACTTAGAAAAAATATAATATCCTATCTCTTGAAAGGTAAATCTCTATCAGCAATCCTCAAGAGATAACCTCAAGGTCTCTAATGTCAGGTCTTGACAATGCATAAACAACTCAGTGATAAATGTGAAAATGTTGGTAATCACAATGGGACCTTACTACAAGCAAAATAATAAATCTCTAATTATCAGATCTAGCAACAAAATGATACTTCAATCCTAAATTTAACCTGAATGATGAAAGAAATAAAAAAAGATATAAGGTTTCAAAGAGATTTCTAGATCTAACACTAAACCTAAGATTAACAATGCAAATGACAAACACTCAAAATGGACCAATCCCTCAAAACTAATTTCTACTTGACCCAGATGGATCTGCAATCTTATAGAAACAGTGCAATCTTCTAAGGTATTAATATTTTCAAATCATGAACATTCATTCAAACAACCCTATTTCAATTGAAATGAATAAACCCTCACAATTGAACTAAGAAAAATGAATATAAAGTCCAGGATAACTTTGCAACGCAACTAACAATCAGTTGGTTGCGAAAAGTATAGACCAAGGATTGCTGCAACACTTCAAATCTCAAACCATAAACATCATTAAATCCAATCTAATCTAAATATCAACTTTTCTCAAAGCAATTCTAAAGATAGAATAACAAGAACCATGCAAGATAAGAGGAACACAAGTATGGCACCAAATCACAATATCATCACTTGCATCAAATTATCCACTGTAGCAACAATTCTAGCTTTCTGTTATAATATTTTCTTGAGAATAACTACTTGCTAACTCTTTCTCTACTTAATTCGCTTCTACACTAGCTATCTCTCTATTTGTCTATGTCTATACTTCTCAACCCTTCCAAATGAGGCAAAAGGCTATATTTATAGAACCCCCAAAACATGTCGGACTAGATAGGATTTTACAATAATAAATAATTATGCACAACAAGTCGGCCAAGAGAAATTAAAAATGGGATAAAATATGCATTAAATGCATGAACTTCATCCAGGTCAGCCTAGGATCTCCAATGCAGCTTAGACCAATGCTTTCCAAAATAATAGCGAAGCACAAATCTCGATGTATCCCATCATTAACTACCTTCCCTTTTTTCTTTATTCTGATCCAGCATTGCATGCACCTTCAAAAGCACCTTATCCAAGTCGGCCATAGGTGGTAAAGGAAAAACCTTAAGTTGACTCTCAATTGATGTAATTTCTTCCTTGGATTGTTTCACCGAATTATCCCACTCCACCTTATATGTTAGGTATTTATCAATGACAGCAATGTAGGTGGCCGCATCATCTAACTGGTACAAAGTAACAGAATCATCACTTACTGGAGCATAAACATCATGCCACCACTTTCTCAATTGTTCTAAACTTAAATATTTTGGTGCAATCTTCCTTCTCCCTGTCATAATCTCAAAGAAAGCAATGCAGCCATTATAGACACTAGTTAGGAAATCATCAATTTACCTCCTCTGCTTGTAGATCTTTTTCAGAACCTTTTTCCTAATTTTCAATGCCTCAAACCACTCCCAAGGTTTAGCAACCCTGGAGGAAGGAAGAATTTCATTACTTACAATCATGTCCCTGGTGTACTCCATGATAGTTTTCATTTTCTGCAGCAGGAGATCTGTATCTTCCTTATCCTGAGAAGGTACTTCCTTCAACCAATCAATTACTCTCATTGCATCCTTTTCAGATGAAAAAATGTTCTTGATAGCATCATTTCCTTTTGTTCGCACCCCTTGGAGCCAATTTGCAGTAGCAAGATTGGAAGCCTTTATTCTTTCAAGTTTAGTGATAGTTTCCTGGGGTAAGGGATTTACAGCAGAAGTCGAGGGGTTAATAGATTGCAAGGGTTTCATCAGATCCTCCAAGCATTTCCTGAGTTTTTCATTTTCCTTCTTCAGCTGCTGCTTAGTTTGAATTTCTTTCCTCAATCTCCCCAGGATAACTATGCTAGAACCCTGATAATCCTCAATGTCCTACTCAACGGAAGTGGGCCCTAAATTGAAAGTCGACACATTATAATCTTTTGCAGCCACCTCATCTCTATTCTTACCCAGAGCAGGAGTTGCAATGTGGAACACCCTGTTACTTGCCTCATCTCTTTCAATCTTTGAGATGACCCTAGCTTTCTTCTTAGCCTTATCTTTTCCAATCTTGGCCAGCAACTCATTCTAGGTAGGTGGAGTATCCTCCACAACAGCCTGCTTTCTCTTGATTTCCTTGTCCAACCAATCTGGAGCAGTGGACTCTAACTGCACCTTACCCTGTCCAACCTACTCCTGTTGATCTTTAGGTGCTTCTTTATCCAAACTCTGCTTCTCATGAGTTTCATCTGTCTTATTCACCTTTTCTTCAACATGTTCCTCCTTGTGCTCAGGGGATGGAATCTTTTCTGCTTCTTCCTCTCTTTGAGGCGATTTGACCTCTTCAATTCTAACAGGTGAAACTTCATACGCAACCAAGGGAGACTACATCACTTTTTCAACTTTGGCCTTTGCACTAAAAAGGTCACCCTCATAAAAATCCTCTCCCTCAGCATCTGGATGATCTTCAGCTTCATGGGAAGAAAGAACATCATCATGCCACTCCTCATGAGAAGTAACTGGAGGAGGGTCTGCTTTAGGCACACTATCCTTGGGAGAAGGAGTCCTTGACCTCCTTGTGTACACTCGTGCCTTCTCCTCCAAACTTTCTACATTTACCACAGGTGGAGCAACATCTTCCTCTCCCACCTTAGAGCCTACCTTTTGTGATAATCTCACAATTATCCTTCTCTTAGGCATGGGAACATTAACTTTAGGGCTCTGCTTTTCAGACTTCTTAGTCCTTGAAGTATGCTCCCTCTTTTTGGCAATGGGTTTTCTCTATTTTTCTATTTTTTGGGCTTCCTCCACCTGAACACCTTTTATCTTGATCTTAAAAGGAGAATCCATCTTACCTCTTCCCTTAGGATCTTGCTTAGTTGACTCCTCAGAAGTGGAATGAGGGTCCAAATCCCCCATCAGATCATAGGTGCATTGTACACATTCATTTTCTGACTCCCACATTTTATGCTTTAGCCACATTCTAGTGAACTTGGTGATTGGATCCATTAACTATTTTAATTCTGTCTTTTCTTCCTCTAGCCAATCCACATCACCAATCAGCCTGTCCTTTATCGCCTCATAAGCGTGATCTTGAATCAAGTTTCCATCATCTTCAAGTTGATCAAGGACTGCCTTCACATTATCTAAACGAACTGACTCAACTGGAAGATAGGAAAACTTCTTCTACCTTACCTCATATTCATCACTGCAATTAGCCCAGTAGTCTTCCAGATCAACCTTGTGACTATACTCTCTACTGGCCTTCTTTTGGGCTTCACCTGTTATATCAAATCTAGACCTCTTGGAGTGGAAATATAAACCAAGGGTACTCATCTCCTCTTCTGAAGCCAGGGCAGAAATAATGGAAGGACATGCCTCTCCAATACCTATCCTCAAAGGAAAGTCTCCATAAAAACCAGTCTTATGCTTGTCCCTTTTGACAATAGCATCAAAATCACATATCTGTCTAGTGACTTCCAGAAGTATGATATGGTTAGTGGGATACCTTGGAAGTCTGTATAGAGCCCTTTGACAGCCATCAACCTGGATGTATGAGAAGGTTGGGAATTGAATGAACCAAGCACCATATTTCTTGATTAACTCCTTGGCTTGGTTAGAAATCCTTGTGTGCTCTGCTCCCTGAAGCAATCTGGTGATATGCATGGTGAATGCATCATTCACCCTCCTATAATTCAAGCTTCCTAAGTGAAATTGAGGGTACACCTCATAAATAATATCTTTCCCAAAGACACCCTTGGTACTTAATCCCTTGTATGGATGAAATCTTTCAAGTGCATAGACTAAGTACGAGGTCATTGTGAAGGTCTTGGTTTGCAGCACATTGGACAATTGCTCATGAATCACCCTGCTAATGACACGTGCCCAATGGTAGTCAGTCTTCTCCTATTCCATCCTCACAATAACATGACACATCCAATTCTCAAGCATGCCAGCATTTTTCAATCCAACCACCCTGCTAAGAAGAGTGATGGCATCATAATATTCCTTCTTGAATTTTTCCTTGAATAACTGCTTAGGCAGTTTGGAATAATGAGACTTAGGCTTCTATAGCCAGGAATTGATGAGCTGTTGAGATTTGACAATTTATTCTTCATAGTACTCCTCGGTTGCTTCCATGTTGAAGGCCACCACATGAGACCTATCTGGCATATCAAAAGTCTGAGCAATGGAAACAGGGTTCAATTTCTTCACAATCCTACCTTGAGGACCAATAATTCTTTATGTATCACCATCATAATGCCTGGCACACTCAAGGACTAACTCATAACACTACACAATGGAAGGGAAACTAGCTACATGCGCCAATCTTGATTCTAACATTCTCTTAGCCACCAGAGGAAGATCTTGTGCTGCCATTCTGCCTTTGAATTCTGCATAGTCCCATAGTCCAACATTTGTATCTGTCACCTCTGACCAGATGCAGGTGATATTACTCTCTGTGATTTTGCTCTGAATGTCCATCTTAATTCATTTTTCCTCAGACACTGAGGATCCCTCCATGTCACTCTTAGCCTTTCCAGTTGTTACCTTGCTAGATTTAGCCTGCACTTGACAAACAAACCATAATAAAGATCACACCAACAAAGGTTAACCAATCAAAATCATCATTAAATCATATTAAACCTCATATAGAATGACCATGTTAAACTTCAGGTTTCAGGACCATCCGCGGAATCCAATCCATGGAGAAATTTCAAAAAATTCCTGGCCAGACGGATTCCAGCAGAATGAACAAGAAAACACCTATTAGCAATTCAATCCGATCATTTTTTAATTAGTAAACAACATGTGAGATCTAAAGATAGCATGAACTAATCATAAAATGCACCGTCACCTATTAACACATCATGCTATTTCATATTCCATCATATTTCATCAAATTTTGAGAAAATCCGCCAAGGACAGATTTCCGCGAAGGAGGAGACACTCTACAAATTTTGAAAAAAAATAGGGAATGAAGGATTTCGGGAAAATCCGAATCCGACGAAAATCTATGGATAAGGTGAAACTCCGAGAGTATAAAAATTCTAGGAAAACAAAGGGGATCAGGAAAATTCACTAGAGCCAGAAAATCCGCCAGAGACGAAAAATCCCAAACTGAGAACGAAACCCGAACTTCGACACTAAATGACGATTTCGCTCAGAATAATGAATCAATCATAAATTTCAAGAATCTAGGCCTTCGCTGAGTTTTATATGGGCCTTCCATATGTTTTCTTAGAGTTCTAGGCCAATTCGAAAGCATACTAAAGTTAAATGGTGATGCCCTAAGCGAAACCCTACAAATCCGCCATTAACACACAAGCAAGCTCAGGATTCAGGAATTTCAACTGCTAATTCATTGCTAGGGGAAATCATGACTCTCAAGCAAGACTCCTCATAATGCAAAGAGACAAACAAGCTCATAAACCACTTGGAAGACTATAAACCAGACAATGTTATGCAACCCTAGCCATGAAATGATCAAACATTCAAGAATTTGAACCCCAATAAACTCTATAACCTCAAAGCGCTATCCACAATCATCAATTAAAAGTAGGGCAATCGAATACATACCATTTGACGCAGTAGAAATTGAATGAAACCAGTTTAATGGCACCCAGCAAAGACAACAATAGCAATGCACAGGAAATCACCACTTAAATCACACAAATCACCAACTCAATGCCCCTAATCAAATTGAGCACTTCCAAGAATGCACTCCTCATCTCAATCGATGACAAACAATAAATCATAATGGCACAAAAGCCTTCAGAGATAGATTAAATACATCCCTCGCTAAATGGTATGAGTGACATTAATGTCACTGATAAGACAGCCAGGAAAAACTGGGAACCCGAAGACAAGACGAAATTCAGAAAAATCCGGCCTACGCGGAATTTTGTGAAGATTGAAAATCTCTGAACCACAACATTCAGCCAGAGTCCAAGCAGGATCCGGGAAAATCCGGCCGGGGTGGAAAATCCTGAACGAGGGTAAAAACTCGAAATTCACCCAAAACTAAAGATCTTCAATGTGCAACTTAGGGAAATCACTTAAGCAATGAAAATAAACATTAACCACATGCCATAGCAAGGTAAAACCCCAAAATGAAATGGCTAAGACACCAAAACTTAAGTGAAAGAGGGTCCCTTCCTTCAGTGGGGTGTGTGTGTGAAAACTGCACAACAAATGGCAACTCTACTGGGAAATGTTCCAGAGCATTTAATGGCGAACAGGAATCAAGAACCCAGAATCTCTGGTTTCAATCTCACTATCAAACAAATAAATCAAAATGTAAATACTAAAAGAATCAGATCCAAAGGGTAGACCAAACCTTCCATAAACTGAAAATCCAAGTGTGTGCATATGAGTTCATTTCCCTCCTTGAGATACTGCAGAAACCAAGCTTAGTCAAGTTAGGCTACGTAAAGATTCTAACTTCAAAAGAAACTTGGATAGAGCCTCGCTGCCAGTCAGGCGTCCATAGCCCCGACGAGGTTATCGCTATGACTCTCCTGAACATAGATCTATTGCCAGTTAGGCGTCTATAGCCTCGATAGAGATATTCAGATACTCCTGATAAGTTGAATTCTTTCTTTTGATATTCTTTGTTGTGTCACTTTTTCATTTCAACCTGTGAACAATGAAGTTCACACTCAGGGCTGAGAACCACAGTGGCGTTGAAGCAAAAATAGGATTTTTCACTTGACAAAACTTCACAAGGATCCTATGGTAACATCAGGATTCTTAAGATATATGAGAGATATAAGATTTCAGAATACTTCAAATTCAAATCAGGACCAGTGACCCATCTTCTATAAATCAAACATTTAGACTGTTTGGTAATAACAAAAACTTCAACCATCCTATCAAGATACAAGACTAAAGTCCACCAATAAAATACTTAGAACAGTCCCAAAAAATGATATATTTTCCATGCAGGTGCAACACATCCAGAAGAAAATAGGAAAACCCTCAAAGCAAGAGAAAAGCATAAACAAAACAAACCAAAAGAAAACCTACACTAACCAAAACAAACAAAAGAAAAGCAGAAAGGGAAACCTACTCTAACCAAAGCAAAGCAAGAAAAACAAAAAGAAACCTAATCTAACTATATACAGGAAGAGAGCTGAAAACAACTCAAGACTAGAAATAATGCTTCAAATACTGCCCATTGATAGGTAGTGGGATGTCCTCTCTAGTGAGATTTTTCAAACAGAAAGCGTTATCTCCCATAATTTCTGAAATTTGGTAAGGGCCAAGCCAAAGTTTATCAAATTTTCCATGCTCCCCCTTACGGTCATGGGCTTTATCCCATTCAAGAACCAAGTCAGAAATCCTAAAATATTTTACCTTGGCTCTTTTATCAAACCATCTCTTGACTACCCCCTGATGTTTGGCAAATTTTTCCAGGGCTTCATCTCTTTTTTCCTCAAGGTGTAACAATTCAGCAAGTCTGGCCTCACGTTTATCTCCTTCATCATAATATTCATTAATGAACTGAAGGGTGGGAATTTTTAACTGAATAAGAAACACAGGCTCTAATCCATAAACTAGGTGGTAAGGTGATATTCCGATGGAAGTCTTATGTCTTGTACGATCTGCCCAAAGAGAAAATCTGAGTTGGGTATGCCAATCCTTCAGATTTATTTCTAATAGTTTGCGGATAATAGTCAAGAGATTTTTGTTGGAGGACTCAACCAAACCATTACCCTGAGGGTAATAGTTGGATGCAAACTTAATGATAATCCCATGATCAAAAGCCCAATTAGAAAACTTCAACGATGAAAATGCAGGACCATTATCACAAACTAAAGACATAGAACACCCAAAACGGTTAATGATACCTGATTCGATGAAATTAATTACCACCTCAGAAGTACATTGCTTGCAAGCGAGGGCCTCAGTCCATCTTGTAAAATAATTAGTGACAGTAAGGATATACCTATGGCCTGTAGAGGAAGGCGGATTGATTGGACCTATGAAGTCCATCCCCCGCTGTGCAAAAGGTTTTACCTCAAAGACTAGTTGGAGTGGGAGTGCTGCATACTTCTCTCTAGTCATTGTAGTCTAACACACATGACAAGTTCTGATATGGTTGTGTGTGTCCTTGAATAGTGTAGGCCAATAGTAACTAGCTCTCAGAATCTGGTTTGCTGTAGAAGGTGTTGATCCATGGCATGTACTATATCTGTCATGAAATTCCAACATCACTCTTTCAGACTCTGCCTTTCCTAGGCACCTTAAGTAAACACCCTCATGATTTTTCTTATATAGCACAACTCCTTTTAGCATGAAACTGTCACTCTTTAAGTGTAGTTCCCTTCTTTGTACTGCATTAAGATGATCAGGGCATCTCTAAGTCAGGAGATAATGAACGATATCATCATACCATTCGCCCAGGGAAAAATCTTCTAAATTGTAATGTTGAGCTGCAAGATCAGGGCATGTCTCTGCCATTTTCCTTGTAAGCCCTTGCCCTCTTACCAGCTTCATGGGTTGAATCTTCATATCATACTCTTGTAACACAGTTACCCACTTAGCTCCATGCTCTCCCAGCTCATTCTGCATCAACAACAGCTTGACTGCAGGATCAGGAACTATTGCAAAGATTTTGTTTCTGAGGATATAATGTCTAAATTTCTTTAAAGCTCTGACTAAGGCATAGGCCTACTTTTCCACACTTGGGTATCTCAGCTCTGCATCTTTTAATAGTGTGCTCATAATTCTATGGGATGCTCGTTACCTTCATCCAATTTTTGAGTTAACATAGCAACACAAGAGTGGTCAGAAGCAAATGAATATATATAGAATGGCTTAGCATATTCTGGACTCACCAAAACTAGAGCTTCAGCAATAACCCCTTTTATCTCTACAAATGCTTCATTTTCTTCTGCATTCCATTCAACTTTGGCCTCCTGCTTCAACATTGCATTTAGTGGCTTGACTATTTCTACGAACCCAGTGATGAACTTCCTCACAAAGTTGATCTTACCAAAGAATGATTTCATTTCTTTCTTTCTAGTAGGTGGTGGGATCTTGAGTATAGCCTCTATTTGTTCTGGATCAATTGAAATTCCCTTCTCGGAGAGAACATGCCCCAACAATTTACCCTTTGTAACTCCAAAGATGCATTTCTTTGGATTGAGAGATATCCCAAACTCTCTGCATTTCTAAAAAACCTTGCACAAATTTGTGATATGATCACCTCTCTTCTTGGAAAAGACCATCAGACCATCCATATAAATGATTATGCACTTACCAATCATGTATTTAAAGGTAATTTCCATGGCTCTTTGGAAAGTGG
Source organism: Sequoia sempervirens (assembly GCA_007258455.2). Classification (NCBI taxonomy): domain Eukaryota; kingdom Viridiplantae; phylum Streptophyta; class Pinopsida; order Cupressales; family Cupressaceae; genus Sequoia; species Sequoia sempervirens. The sequence goes on from VDFB02005054.1 coordinate 36,603, forward strand.
CTCCAGCATTAATCAAGCCAAAGGGCATCCTCCTATAAGAAAAAGTGCCCCACTTGGTGGTGAAAGCAGTCTTGTGCCTGTCCTCATATTGCACTATGACCTAGTTGTGTCCTGAATAACCATCCAAGAAAGACATCATCTGAGATCCATTGACAATCTGGAGCAGATCATCTAGTGAGGGTACTAGATAATTATCCTTGTCTGATGCTCTATTTAGGTTCTTGAAATCTATGCATAGCCTGATTTGACCATTTTTCTTTCGTATTGGAACCAGGTTTGCAACCCAAGTTGAGTGTCTGACAGGAAATATGATTCTTGCAAACAGTAATTTCTACACTTCCTTCTGTATTATGGGTTCCAGTAGAGCATTGATGGGCCTTTGCCTCTGTCTGAAAGGTTTTACTCCTGGATTGAGAGGGATAGTATGGGTTATGATCAATGTATCATAAGTCTTTAAGTCTTCATAACTCTAGGCTATCACATCCGGATATCTATGTAGTGCATCGATGATTCCTTTTCTTTCTTCTGGAGTCCATACTTTACCAATGAAGACATTTTTGGCATCATCCTGAGTTCCCATATTATATTTTTCACACTATCCACTAATGGACTCCCTCTTAGCATCCTGTTCTTGCTCCCTGACCTTGTCCATATCAAAGATTCTCTCTAATTGCACTATTCCTCTGGGAATAGTGTTGGTCTTTAAATTGATTACCCCTTCCAAATCCATTTCCGCTTCTTGGAGTTCAGTTTCATCAATGATTTGAGAAGCAAAGACATCAGTACTTGTGATAAAATCTAAGATGTGCTTGTCATCTTCAAATACCTGGAATTTGGTGACATTATCTGGTACTGAAGGTTTTGGGGTCAGTTCCACTGTAAACTTCTTTAATCCAAAAAGAGACAAAGGTTGTAGTGTACTAGTTGCTTGGGCCAGGGAGTCAGTTGTCTGGTTCTTACTCCATGGAATCAACTAAATGTTGAAGGCATCAAACCCTTCAATAAGATCCCATACTCTATGTCTATAGTTGGTCATTCTTCTGTCATGACAGGAGTATTGTCTCCTAACTTTCTTGACTACTAACTCAGAATCTCCAAAAACTTGCAAGATATTAACCTTTTTCTTCAATGCCATTAACAGCCCATGAACCAAAGCCTCATATTCTGCTACATTATTCGCACAATGAAATTGAAGTCTATGAGCAGCAAAGAATGTCTTACCTCTTGGACTAATTAGCTCAAACCCTACCCCAGCTCCTTGCTTTGATTTGGACCCATCAAATCTTAAAGTCCAATAACCAACAACTACAGACTTCCTTGTTGTATCACTTGCATTGTTACTACTGGATGGTTCCTCAGAAAGCATCACTCTTTTTCCTTTGTAATTCTCTTAGACATTCTCGATATCAATTTTGACTGTTGGAGTGGGGTTGATACATTTCTATATTTGTTCCATTGCAACCTGGCACAAGCAATAGTCCAATTTTGAATGAGAGGCATTATGCACTCTGCACCAATTGGGAAAGAGTAGTTCTCCAAAGTTCATTCCTCTTCCCAACTGAACCTGATCTTCGATGCACTTTTGAATGAACTCTTGAAAATTATCTAGCAAGCCCAGCTGATTATCTTTTGGATCATCATCATTTTCAACTGGTTCGACTAAGGCTTCAGTACCACTGGATTCTGTTGTAAGGTCAACAGGTACTATGTGGAACATAAGAACTTCCTCTACATCTGACTCCTCAAGAGGGGCTGCGAGCATATAGTTACCCATACTTACTTCTGATATCAGAACTTCAGTAGAGGTTTTCTGATATTCTGTAATCATGTACTTCATTTTGGGTTCTCTTTCAATTCTAATCCGGTTTGGCACTCCCTTCCAGGGAAGCCACATGTGAGAGTGATCAGTTGATACATATCCATTCAAATTCCTAGTAAAATCTCTTCCCAAGATTAGGCCATAGGCATCAGGTATGTCAGCCACCTGTATATTGATAACCTGTTGAATTTTAGGATCAGAAGCAATCTGCATATGAATCATATTTAACTCCCCTACCACATTGACCTCAGTCCTATCTAGTTGTGTAACTTTCTTTTGAGAATCAGAAAGAGTAATACCCATAGCTCTACATACACCAAAATGCATTACATTGGTGGAAGCACCAGAATCCAGCAAACAATTATGCAAATTCTTACCAAATATGCGAACAGAAATCAGGAATGGAGGTGTGTTTTTCTTCCCCTAAAAGAGAGTTAAGGGAGTATCTACTTGAGCAACTTGATTTTTGTCCTTCTCTTTTCCCTTATCTCTAGGAGGCAAGTGGACTTGATTATGACTCTGATTTTTCCTTCCTATTGATTGAGAACTAGATGCTCTATTGACACTTCCAGCTGATTTATCTTGTGACATGGAATTTGCATTATAAGATCCTAGAACTGCATTCCTAATGGTTGGAACTCTTAATAACTCAAATGCAGATAGATTTAACTTTATTTTTATGAGTTCTTCAGCAACATACATGGCCAGTTGTTCCTCACTCAGATCAACAGGGGTCTCCTTTGGGTATTCCATCACCTTGTCCTTGTTTGCATCAGAACTTCTCCCTTTTGGCACATCAGCATGCCCTTGATCTTGAGATAAATATTGCATGGACACTTGAGGCAGTGATAGATTATTGGTAGCATTAGGATTTGGAGGCGTGTTGAAATTATTCGGTGGAATGGAAGTAGTGAAGGGGCCTCCAGCCTGTGGACATCTACGTGGAAATTCCCTCAAGTCATACTTCTTGATAGGTCTCTAGAAAGTCTGTACTTCTTCAACATAAGCCTCTTCTTCATCTCTAGGACCATTATCATTCACTGGATTCTCATCAAATAACTGCGTGATTTCATCTCCATTACATACTTGGTCTGCCTCTTCCTTCAACTGGTTAGATTCCTCTTCAGGTACATTTTCCTTACTTTGAGGAAAAGGAGCATGATTCAGTACCAACACTGGTGAATCATAAGGAGTAGATGGAACTATTTCCTGACTACTTGCATTGTTCTCCACTTCATACTGAAAAATTGAAGCTGTTGTTTGGAACTCTTGACAATCTAACTCAAAATGTTAACTCATTTTATGGATCCTACACCATCCTGATAAAGCAGCCTCAGCTAGATATACACCATCGGGAGGCTTCTATTAATTGAGTGGCTGATTGATAGGTTGATTGACTGGTTGATCCAATGGGGTGGGGACTCCTCCATTATTGGGCCCTATGTTCCAAGTTCTATTTTTTCCTGGTGGTTGCCTCCTATCAAACCCTTGTCCACCACCTTGCCCTCTATCAAAGTTCTGGCTTGAGGATTGTCCTTTATCATAGTTTTGTCTTCTGTCATTATTATACCCTCTATCGTTATTATATCCCCTGTCATTGTTGTATCCTCTTTCATTGTTGTATCCTCTTTCATTGCATTTCCCTCTATCAAAGTGATGTCCTTGTGGATTTTCTCTATTCTGATTGGACTGCATATTTCTCTGAGCAGCTTGCAACTGACTGTTCTGGTTCCTCAAGTAAGTCACCTCCATATTCAACTTCTTCACTTGTTTAGACAATTCATCTAGTCTCTCCCTGTCAGGATTGTTGTATGGAGGTTGATTGGAATTATTCTGGGAATATCCTACTATAGTATTGGCATTCAATGATTGGTTTAATACTTCAGAATTTTGCAAATACGTGGGATAATTAGCCTGAGACTATTTATGAAGAGGTCGATTCACATTTTACTGAGGGTAGCTAATTTCAGGTGGAACTTGTCTCAGAGGAAGTCCTGGGTGAGGTACCATATGCAACTAAGGTACTAGATTCCTGATAGGAGTATGCTTGGCGAGAGCTTGGTCAAGAGCAAGGACTTGTCTAGGGTGAGAAATGGGCCCTATCGATGGTAAAGGTCCAGACACATGTTGTCTTAAGGTAGTGATCACTTTCATAGCCTCAGTATAGGCATCAAGTAGGGTATTGGGAGGGTTGTTTTTTCCATTTAATGAAGGTAGATGTCAGACTGTCAAGACCTTCCTAATAAACCTCTAAAGCAGTGGCTTGATCAACAGCATAAGGAGCCTATAATCTGGTATAGGCACGATGAAACCTATTGTTAAAGGACCCAATAGGCTCATTAACCTCTCTATTAACATTATTGAATTGACAGTAAAGCTCATTGGAACTAATGTGAACTCTGAACTTTTGCAAGAATGCAGTCTCTAGCTCAGTCCAATGTTGGATAGACCCAGTAGGTAAATGATTGTACCAATAGAATGCATCCTCTCCCAGTGAATAAGGAAAGAGTCTACATGCTACATCCTCATGGTTAATTCCTCTATCCTTAAGGCCAGTCTGGAAGATCCTGATGTGTTCCTCAGCAGTTCTATTGGGATCATTAACATGGAACTTTGAACAAAAGTGTTCAGGGTTCTTGGGCATGGCATTGTAAATGGTGAAACTCAATGGAAATGGGTTATTAGCCAGGAAATCCATTGGTGGAGGTGGGGGTGGTAATGGTTGATTTATGAATGGCTGAGGTTGCGGAATGGGAATGTCCTCAGACTAAGATGAAGATGAACTTGATGAGGATGGGAATGATGGAGATGATGGAAGTGGATGAGAGGATGATGATGATGATTCCCTCCTACTGTTGGTCCTTCCAGACCTAGTAGGGTTTGGTAATTCTTGAAATTCTTCCTCTCCTAGAGTAGATCTGGTTCTTCTTCTGAATCTTTCAGGAGAGATGGCGTTCAAAAATTGATCCAGCTTGCTTATTCAGGCCATCCTTCTAGCGTCAATTTGTTGATGATATTTTTTGCATAGCAACAACTTAGACAGAATATAATATACTATCTCTCTTGAAAGGTAAATTTCTATCAGCAAGCCTCAAGAGATAACCCCGAGGTCTCTAATGTCAGGTCTTGACAATGCATAAACAACTCAGTGATAAATGTGAAAATGTTGGTAATCACAATGGGACCTTACTACAAGCAAAATATTGAATCTCTAATTATCAGATCTAGCAACAAAATGATACTTCAATCCTAAATTTAACCTGAATGATGAAAGAAATAACAAAAGATATAAGGTTTCAAAGAGATTTCTAGATCTAACACTAAACCTAAGATTAACAATGCAAATGAAAAACACTCAAAATGGACCAATCCCTCAAAACTGATTTCTACTTGACCCAGATGGATCTGCAATCTTATAGAAACAGTGCAATCTTTGAAGGTATTAATATTTTCAGATCATGAGCATTCATTCAAACAACCCTATTGCAATTCAAATGAATAAACCCTCACAATTGAACTAAGCACAATGAATATAAATTCAAGGCTAACTTTGCAAAGCAACTAACAATCAGTTGGTTGTGAAAATTATGGACTAGGGATTGTTGCAACACTTCAAATATCAAACCATAAACATCATTAAATCCAATCTAATCTAAATATCAACTTTCCTAAAAGTAATTCTAAAGATAGAATAACAAGAACCATGCAAGATAAGAGGAACACAAGTATGGCACCAAATCACAATGTCATTACTTGCATCAAATTATCCACTGTAGCAACAATTCCAGCTTTTTGTTACAATATTTGCTTGAGAACAACTACTTGCTAGCTCTTGCTCTACTTAATTTGCTTCTACACTAGCTATCTCTCTATTTGTCTATGTCTATACTTATTAACCCTTACAAATGAGGCAAAATACCATATTTATAGAACCCCCAAAACAAGTCGGCCTAGATAGGATTTTACAACAATAATTAGGCACAGCAAGTCGGCCAAGAGAAATTCAAAATGGGATAAAATATGCATTAAATGCATGAACTTCGTCCAGGTCGACCTAGGATCTCCAATGAATGCCAAAATAAAAGGGAAGCACAAATTTTGATGTAGCCCATCATTAACTACCTTCCCTTTTTTCTTTATTCCGATCCAGCATTGCATGCACCTTCAAAAGCACCTTATCCAAGTCGACCACAGGTAGTAAAGGAAAAACCTTAATTCGACTCTCAATTGATGTAATTTCTTCCCTGGATTGTTTCACCAACTTATCCCACTCCACCTTATATGTTAGGTATTTATCAATGACAGCAATGTAGGTGGCCGCATCATCTAACTGGTGCAAAGTAACAGAATCATCACTGACTAGAGCATAAACATCATGCCACCACTTTCCCAATTTTTCTAAACCTAAATATTTTGGTGCAATCTTCCTTCTCCCTATCATAATCTCAAAGAAAGCAATGCAGCCATTATAGACACTAGTTAGGGAATCATCAATTTACCTCCTCTTCTTGTAGATATTTTTCAGAACCTTTTGCCTAATTTTCAATGTCTCAAACCACTCCCAAGGTTCAGCAGCCCTAGAGGAAGGGAGAATTTCATTACTTACAATCTTGTCCCTAGTGTACTCCATGATAGTTTTCATTTTCTGCAGCAAGAGATCTATATCTTCCTTATCCTGAGCCAGTACTTCCTTCAACCAATAAATTGCTCTCATTGCATCCTTTCTAGATGAAAGAATGTCCTTGATAGCATCATTTCCTTTTTTTCACACCCCTTGCAACCAATTTGCAGTAGCAAGATTGAAAGCCTTCATTCTTTCAAGTTCAGTGATAGTTTCCTGGGGTAAGGGATTTGCAGCAGAAGTTGAGGGGTTAATATATTGCAAGGGTTTCATCAGATCCTCCAAGCATTTCCTGATTTTTTCACTTTCCTTCTTCAGCTGCTGCTTAGTTTGAATTTCTTTCCTCAATCTCCCTAGGATAAATGTGCTAGAACCCTGATAATCCTCAATGTCTTTCTCAACGGAAGTGGGCCCTAAATTGAAAGTCTGCACATTATAATCTTTTGCAGCCACCTCATCTCTATTCTTACCTAGAGAAGGAGTTGCAATGTGGACCACCCTGTTACTTGCCTCATCTCTTTCAATCTTTGAGATGACCCTAGCTTTCCTCTTACCCTTATATTTTCCAATCTTGGCTAGCAACTCATCCCAGTTAGGTGGAGTATCCTCCACAACAACCTGCTTTCTCTTGATTTTCGTGTCCAACCAATCTGGAGCAGTGGACTCTAACTACACCTTACCCTGTCCAACCTCCTCCTATTGATCTTTAGGTGCTTCTTTATCCAAACTTTGCTTCTCAAGAGTTTCAACTATCTTACTCACCTTTTCTTCAACATGTTCCTCCTTGTGCTTATGGGATGGAATCTATTCTGCTTCTTCCTCCCTTTGAGGTGATTTGACCTCTTCAGTTCTAATAGGTGAAACTTCATACGCAACCAAGGGAGACTACATCACTTTTTCAACTTCGGCCTCTGCAAGAAAAAGGTCACCCTCAT
>VDFB02005055.1:0-20314 GCA_007258455.2 Sequoia sempervirens
AAAGTGTGGTTTATCCTCTTCACCGAGTCTTTATTGTCTCTTGAGTTCTTAGGCATAGACTAGATTCTCCTAAACCCTTGTCCTTTTTGCCATTTTTTGATATCCACAATTGAAAGTCCTAATTGAGAGCCTTCAATGATAAATTCCCTAAGCCCTAAACTTGTGAAGATTTTCTTACGTAAGTCCCCTTGTTCATTACCAGCATATCACAACGGCCATTGAGCTTATCCACACGTCGAGACCCGACTAAAGAAACCTTGGAATCGCCATATGATCTTCTTTGCAATCTTAGCATACGCGGTGGTTTTTCAAGAGAGGATAAAGTGTCTTTGGGCATTTTTATTCTGAATGTTTGGTGGATGATAAAACACACATCAACGAGGTAGAAATAGATTGAGATCAACAAGGATGTCTCCTTTGAAGAGGAAGTAGCCTTCAAAAGATCTAAAGGGTCTTACATGGAGATAGACAGTGAAGAACAAGAGACACCTTAGGATATGGAAATTTCTCTTGATCATACTCCTGAGATTCAGAGGGAGTCTAATGAACCAGACAAGACTATTGATCCAGTTGATCCTATGGAACCAACTGATGGGCTGAGGGACATTGCTATAGGTTGGAACAGACCTCTATGGGCTAGACAAACTATGCAAGAGGCAGAAAAATATGCAGCTCCTCAAGGCACCTTTAGGGAAAGCAAGAGACCGCAGAAGTTTCCAGGCTATGTGGCATTGATGAGTCACATCATTGAATCTGAGCCTTCCGGTTTTGAAGAGGCATCCAACCAGCAAGTATGGAAAGATGCAATGACAGAAGAATATCAATCTATCATCAAGAATGGTGTATGGGATGTTGTTCCGAGACCTGAAGGGAAATTAGTTGTATCTTCCACGTGGCTCTACAAAATCAAGCATGCAGTTGATGGTAGCATTGAGAAGCACAAGGCAAGATTTGTGGAAAGAGGATTCTCTCAGAAAGAGGGAATAGATTATGAGGAGACATTTGCTCCTATTGCTCGATATACATCTATCAAGACTATTATTGCTATTGCATCCACTAAAGGTTGGAAGCTACATCAAATGGACGTAAAGACTGAATTTCTTAATGGTGTGATTGAAGAAGTGTACATTGAGCAGCCAAATGGTTTTGTGATTCATGGGAAGGAGTCTCATGTATGCAGATTGAAGAAGGCATTGTACAGCCTTAAGCAAGCACCTCGTGCATGGTATGAAAGGATTGATCGATATTTGATGAGCTTGGGATTCTCCAAGAATGATGCAGATTCCAATCTTTACTTCAAAGTAGTTGATGGTGAGGCTTTGATATTGGTCCTTTATGTTGATGATTTATTTCTTACTGGAGCAGAGTATCTCATTATCAAATGCAAGAAAGAGTGAGCCTCCGAGTTTGAGATGAAGGATCTTGGTCTTATGCATTACTTCCTGGGACTGGAAGTATGGCAAAGACCCAATGAGATTATTTTAAGTCAAGGGAAATACACTATAGACATCTTGAAGAGATTTGACATGATGGATTGCAAGTCTATGTCTACGCCTATGGAGACAAATATGAAGAAGTTGAGTGAATCAGCAGCTGGTTCAGATTTAGTAGATCCCACCATGTACAGACAATTGATTGGATCATTGATGTATCTAGTCAATACTAGACCAAACATTTGTTATGCAGTGAGCGCTCTCAGTCAATTCATGTGTGAGCCAAGACAAATTCATCTAGTTGTAGCAAAGCATATCTTGAGATATTTGCGTGGCACCCTAGGATATGGCTTGAAATATACTTCCTGTGAAGATCTGAAGTTACAAGGCTATACTGATTCTAATTGGGCCGGGAATGTAACTAATAGGAAGAGCACCTCTAAATGTTGCTTCAGTTTGGGGTTTGCCATGATTTCTTGGTGTAGCAAGAAGTAGACTTTTGTGGCACTAAGCACTGCAAAGGCTGAATATATTGCAGCATGTGTAGCAGCTCGAGAAGTAGTGTGGCTTTGAAAGCTCCTTGCAGGATTGTTTGGTCAAACATTGGAACCGACTGTGATTCATTGTGATAATCAAAGCTGTGTGAAGCTCTCTGTCAATCCAGTGTTTCATGATAGGGAAAAACATGTGGAGATCAAGTATCATTACATCAGAGATATGGTGTTGAGGAAAGCAATTCAACTCAAGAACATTTGCACTAATGATCAAACGGTTGATATTCTCACCAAGCCCCTTTCCAAAGTGAAGTTTGCATATTTTCAAGACAAGCTTGGAGTAGTGGAGAATGTCGCCCTTGTTGAGAGGGAGACTCAGCATCAGTGATCTTTGCTATAATACATATTTCTCTAAGACGGAGAAATATGAGGTGAAAGCCCTCGTCCATCTCTAAGACAGATATGTGGTTCTTTCCACACATGGGAGTAGCCATGGTGGACGTCATGTTGAGAGACTCCATGATGACATCACGTTGAGAGACTCCGTGATGAACCCTTTGTACTTGTGTTTTTCCGCACATTGGAGTAGACATGGCAGACGTCATGTTGAGAGACTCCATGACAACATCACATTGAGAGACTCTGTGATGGGCACTTGTGCACATGTTTCTTTCCACACGTGGGAGTAGCCATGGTGGACGTCATGTTGAGTGACTCCATGACGATATCACGTTGAGAGACTTCGTGATGAACCTTTTCACAAATGGGTGTAGCCATTGTGGATGTCATGTTGAGAGACTCCATGACATGGATATCTGGAAGGATACCTCCCTAGCTAAGAGGGAGTGTTGACGTTATAGTGGCGGGAGATATCCTTCTCCCAAATTTAAATAATAAATGAAAAATTAAATAAAAGCAAGTCGAACTTACTATTAATATTAATTTATTTTTTATGGGCCGACTCAAATAAAAAGTCGCCTTGTTTTGTGAAAGAGGCCGACTCTAAACAAAAAGACGCCTTTGATTTGTATATATACCAAGCTATGATCATTCATTTGATCATTTGATTATTCAAGAAACAATTCACACTTCTAGAGGGAGTTCGCACATTTTGCAGCAGATCATAATATTGCTTCAAGCAGATTGATATCAAGGAGAAATTATATTTGTTTGTATATTCGCATCTAGGAGAGGTGCTATCATTCATTACATCAAATTGGCCTTGTGTTTGGCCAAGTTGTAAGCAGATTTCTGCTCTCTTCATTCAATATATAAGAGATATTTTGGCTGGGTTTTTCTCCCTCGAGGAGGGTTTTCCCAAGGTATTTGTTGTGTTTGATTGTTCATCATTTTGTATTTCTGCTCAACTTCCTTTCTGGTCTAAAACTAACACTAGAGACCCGTTGAATAGGCACAATTTACTTCAAGAGTCGCACAAGAGGAAACTCAGATTTTTCTCTGCAGAAAAATCTGTCAAACAAGGTCTTGCAATCTTAAAACCTGCAATTTCTGGTTTAAAAAACCAGGATTTTCACAAAGGAAAAAATTCCCATGAATCCTTGCAAAAACTTCCGCAATTTTTAGTTGAAGGCTGGCACAATTTTCGGGAAATAAAACCCTCGAAAAAATGCCCAAAACAGGTCGCTTCATCTTCAAAAAAGATACCCACTATTTTTTTTAAAAATCGAACAAAAATTTTCCAAATTTTTCAAGTAAAAAAAAGCCACAAATTTTATCACAAAAAATTCGTCAAAAACCAACCTCAATTCACAGAAAAAAAAATCCTTGCGATTTCTAGTAGTCAAGTAAACCGTTGATTTTTATTAAAAAAAACGAGCAAAAACTTCTAAAAAAATTTCCAAAAAGTTTTTCGAAAAAAACCACGAATTTTATTGCAAAAATTCACCAAAAATGAGCCTATGCTTTGAAACCATGAAATAGTAATTGGATATCGTTATTAAACAAGGAGAGAAATACTCGTTTAATAATAATTTACAAGACAATGTTTCTAAAAAGAAATAGTTGTGAACTAAAACACTAAAGTGAAAGTTGCTAAAACTAACTAAAGTAAACTAACAACTAAGATGACCGTTAAATATTACAATAATACTTTAATAAAATGTTCCAACCTAGTTGCATTGCTATTCCTATATGCATACAAAAGCCCATTCCCTGCCAAGGAGATTATAGAATAAATTTTTTGAAAAAGATAAGTTATTTAGAAATAAAAAAATCTGCATTTTTGTTTTACAAAGGAATTCTCTTGTTTTGCTTTCAACTTCTTGTTTTCTTTCCATTTTTCTATGAATGTATCAATATATTTAAAATATTAAATGAATTAGGTTATATATATTGTTTTCCTTTGTTTCAAATGTTTTGTCTATCACACTTGTTGCCATAAGAATTACAATGGCAACTAATTCTAGCTCCATGGGTCAATCCCACTTCAAAACAGACCCAAATTCTCCTCTTTGGAAGATTGTTTATATGATACACCTAATTCTAAATGATAGGGGCCATATTTGGATTTGCAAAAGGTGTGGTGTCAAGTATTCAAGCTCATACAATTAAGTGAAAACTTATTTTTGTGGCATTCCTTAACAAGACATCAAAGCTTGCCTTGGATATAATGGTGTACCTATGCCAACAAAGCAAGTGATAGCATATATTCATGAGCAAGAGCACGCAGATGAAGCAGCAAGCGTAAAACAAATTATCTTTTAGGAAAGAAATGATCCTAAGGAATGAAGCCCCTTATACTCGCATCTAATCCTTGTGTTGTGGTAGAGAGCCACACATTTTTTACCATCATTAGAGAACAACCCTTTAGAAGAAGAAACCAAAGGAACTTTTTAAAATTGCATTTCAAAAATGAATCTCAAGATTGTCAATCAACACATAGCAAGATGTATCTATGCAAATGGATTGGTTTTCAATATTGTTCACTCACCATATTGACCAAAAATTGTGAGAAATATTAGTAAGGTTCTAAAAGGGTACAAGAGCCCAAGTTATGAGAAGATATGTGGCAACTTATTTGAAAAGGAGGTCAAGCTTGTAGATGATTCACTCAAGCCCATAAAGGATTCATGGGCTAAGACAAAGGTTTCCATTGTTTTCGATGGATGGAAGAATGCTAAAAACTAGCACTTGATCAATGTGATTGCAATATCACCTATAGGGGCAATATGTTTTAAAGCTATCGATTGTAAGGGGGGTATTAAGGATGGTCAATTTATTGCTAACATCTTCATCACAACCATTAAGGAAATGGGACCTTGTAACATTATTCAAGTCATAATGGACAACACAAAGAATTGTAGAGCAATTGGTTTGTTGGTTGAGGAACGTTATTCAAACATCTTTTTGGATAACTTGTGTTGTCCACTCTTTTAGACTTATTCTACAAAGTTGGTTGCCAAAAAAATCAAAATGTTCATCACCAACCACATGTTGTAGGGCATATTTAGATATTTTTGAAATTTGAGCTACTAAAGATAAATGAAGCAATAAAAAATTTATGTTTCACTTTAGTTACCTGAAATCTATTATTTTTTAACTTAATTTGATTATGTTTTATTCTTTGAATTTTGTCTTTAATTGTTTTATATTTATTGTTAAATAGGCTGCTAAGACCCATTTCACCTCCAAAACAATTGTCTTGAGACAACTTAGGAAGTTTCAAGAGGCACTTTTTAGCATGGTAATTAGCCAAATTTGGTCCATATAGAGGCAAGTCAATACTAAGAAGACAAAAAATATTAAGTAGATAATCCTAGATAACTCTTTGTGGGATTGTGTGAAATATCTCCTTAGTTTCACTAAGTCCATTTTGAGTGTGATTTGTTATACTAACAAAGGCAAACCTTGCTTGGGAGGGATGACTCAATGATTGGAAAGATGAAGACCATCATAAATGAGATCCAAAAGAAACTTTCTAAAAACAAGTGTACAAAATTATTGAAAAAAGATGGAACACAATGACCGACCTGCTAAATTTTCTTGTTTTTGCATTGAATCCAAAATACTATAGTGTTGAGGTTCTTTCTATGCCAACATTTATTGTCTCATATAGAGATATCAAAGTCACCAAAGGGTACAAGGCATCATTTATGGACTCCTCCCTAATCCTAATTTGCAAAATGTAGTCACGAGTGAGTTAATTGATTTTCTACACTCCAATGGTTGAAGTATTGAAGCTCTTTGTAACAAATTCAAAAAGGATGCTCAAAATTGGTGGTGCTTATATGGCCAACAATTTTGTCACCTACAACCTCTTTCAATAAAGTTTTATCACAAGTAATATATATATATATATATCAAAATTGGTTGTGCTTCTATGGCCAACAATTCCAAAACCTACCCTTTTTCAATAAGGTAAAATGCAACCGATTGCACTCAAATAAGGCAAAGGACTTGATGTACATGCATTTCAACTTACACCTCCTTTCGCACAAACATGACTACAAGGAAGGGGGCACAAGGTTGTAGAATATAAAGCCAAAACATATTGATTTATATGCTTCCACTCTCAACATGCCACATATATCTTTGAAGTTTCATTTTTTAACTCTACTCTAATTTTATCTTAATAGATTGCTAGTTCTACATCTAAGAGAAATTGGAGCACATACTCCTTTATCTACTTAGTAAAATGCAACTGATTGCATCAAATAAGGCAAAGGACTTGATGTACATGCATTTCAACTTATACCTCCTTTCGCACAAACATGACTACAAGGAAGGGGACACAAGATTGTAGAATATAAAGCCAAAATATACTAATTTATATGCTTCCACTCTCAACATGCCACATTTGAGGAGCCAAATAGCAAGAACACTTTTAGTGCAAGTGTCAATGGCACTACTTGTGGTTCTTCAAATGTTCCTACATCATCTCATGTCAATGATGATGATGATGTATTTAAGACCCATATGATGCTAAAACCTGATTGTTGAACTTAACATTATTATTTTAGTATTGAACATGAAGTTTGAAGTTTGAACAATGATATTTTATAATATTTGTCATTTATATTTTAAACGACGTTCAATTTTACGATGGTTTTGTTTATTATACAATGCTATGTGGTATTCTAAACTTAATTCCTGCTTTTCGGCTGCATGTGGGTGCGTGTGTGAGATTTTTATATTGTTTTGAATCCAAAACGAACTCAACCCAAATAAAAAAAATTGCTGTATCCACAAACTTGAACCAGCCACTTAGGCAGAAATTGATAGGTTGGAATCGCCATTGGAAAATCATGTGTCAATAATTGGCATGATACATGAATGTTGGAAATCATTTTTCCTCATGATTCTCATTCAAAACTGATTTGTATCTTTAACACGCAGAAAACATTTAGAGATCATTCCAATACATGGAAACATCCTTTGACTAGAAAAAAAATTCCAATTTATTTGTGTCAATGAAATAAATAGATGCCAAATTGAAATTAGTTAATGAACAAATCATTTTTATTTTTGACAAAAGTTTTTACATCTGCATAAAGTTGATCTATTAGGACTCAGCCACTTATTTGTGTTAAGTCATCACAGCCTTAAAAAGAAGTTTTTTGACATCCTTTATACAGATTCATTTAACAAAAATTCTCTGCTTCAGATACAATGAATTGTTTGACATGTTTTCAAACAAATTTATTCACAACCAATGATAATGATGAAATAAAATTATAAATTACTGTGTCAGGCAGTGATGAGATGGGTATTATATAAAATTTTGAGCGTACAAGTTATTCAGTATGTTCTTTTTTTCCAACGCATATTTCAGATCATCTATTAGTAAATGTTAATTATTCCTGACACAACACAGAATTATGAATTACACCTGCAACATGAAGAACACACATTTATACCTACAAAGATCAGAAGTTCCCATCTACAAAGAATTACATGTATGTTTTGTTGGCGTTTAAATTCGCACCTCTGGTATGCGTATTTGAAACAGACAGCTATGCACAGATAAACTGCTCTTCAAATTAGGAGGGGAAGCTCCCTCTTGCTGATGGTGTTTGAAAGAAAGTAAACTAAACTAAGTTGCCTATCTTTTTGATCAGCTTAGAGCACAAAGTTTATTAAACACAAACGCCGCAGCTGAGATTTTCTGTTTTAAAACTTCAACTACGACTAACTTAAACTAAAGACGTTTCTAGCTTCTCAAGTAATAGCAGAGCAAGAGAAGCTAGAAATTAACAAGGTAGATTTTATGACAGAAATACTTCAATAATATCTCTCTCAACGAACACCTACACACTTCACTGTAAGTTGGAAATAAAGATCATAAAAGTAGAACATGAATAGCGAATATAAGATTTTGGACCAAGGCAAAAGAGGCTCATGATTTTTATTACCTCTCAAATCACGGAACAAAGCTCACAACATGCCTAAGAACAAGAAATTGCAGCTAAAAAGAGGCTTGCAATCTTGCTCTTACATAGAAAATAGCAATCACACTAACTCCTTGTTGGCTAAAGAGAGGCTCAACAATTTGCTTATCACAACACAATTGAACAATACTTGAGTAACAAATATAAGGCACAATAGGATCAGCGTTTTGTTCTCACTAGCACAGTTAAAGAAACTAAATGAGCAAAGGCTCTTATTTATAGAGAAGCAGAGGAGTAGGGAACCCTAAAATCTCCTTGCTTTCACAATCTAGGGCTTGCTCAGCAAGCAAACTTTATTACTAAATCTAGAAAGAGAATATATCTAAAACCCCTAGAAGCCGAGAAAAAGCAGGCTTACAGCTATTACATCTTATCTTGTATATATCCTTCTCAAAAGAATGGATAAGAGGATCATTCCAAGAATAGAAAAGCCGAGAGAAAAGCTTCTAGAAGAAAGCTGCTTTAAAGCTTCGATCACATCAAGCTAGGAAATTAGAAGCTATGTCGTTCAGTTGCATCTATGCCCTCAATAGCGAAACACGCTTTTCATTATGACATCCTCTGATAGATCACAAAGGAAATCTTGACCTCATTGGCGCTTTTCTACCGAACTTTCTTTGACATCACTAAAATATATGGCCTATCCTTAGCCAACTAGATTACAGCTGCGAACAACTTGCTCTAGAATTGATCACGCACTTCATCAAGCCCGGCGTGGAACCATCTTCCAGGAGACCTCTGAGAAGGAATCTCTGCAATGCAAGCTCATTAGAAAGGAGGCTTTGAAATCACCCCTTTGTCTGTAAGTGATGAATTCTTGGATATTATCCTCTCATGAGTTTCTTTGAAAACATGGCGGCTCCCTCCAAAGCAGGATTTGTCTCTTGTGTTCTTTTTGGCTAATAGCTGGACCATGAGAACATGTCTAGCTTATTGATGATCTCATGCCTTGGTCTAACCTCAGCCAGTGTTTGTTCAAATCCTTGGATACCTTGACGTAGCTTATGAGCGTCTTCCCTTAACTGGAACATCCGTGCCAAGATCTCCCTTCCTCGAACAATGAAACTCTCGATCCACTCTTGAGTTTCTTTCCCATAAATGACCAGCTCTCTTAACTGCTGATGATCAGCTGGTGTCTCTAGAATCTGGGGCAGCAACTGGGTTACCTGTGAAGAACCATGGACAAGGTTAGAAATGAAAAGCCTGAGCTGCTGATTTTCAGCCTTGAGTGCTGCCTTGTCTTCTCCATCCTTGAGTACTCTTTCCTGAAGATTTTCGGATGCAACTCTAAAGAGACTCAAATCTGCATGTCTGGTATTTCTACCGAGATTGGCCTTGACCATGACGAAATCATCCATATTCACCTCATCCCTATTCTTGTCTTCTGGGGGCAATGCAGTCTCCATGATTATTTCATTATCAGGATTCTTATCAAAGTGAACTTGCTTCTTTGCCTTCTTCTTAGGAGGTTCCTGATAGATGTTATCAAGATCATCAACACTCATCTGATATGAAGGCCTTCTTCTAACCCTTCCTAAGGAGTTCTCAAGCCAAGACACGGTAGTATCTTTACTAACTTCCTCAGGAGGTGCAACTGTAATCTCTTCATCATCTTCGATATCAAGGTCGATGTGAATCGGTGAAGAGCTTGTCAAAGGTACAGAGACATGTGTTGAAGGCGGCTCCTCTGCTTCTTTCTGAGGTATGGGCTCGTCAGGAGGAACTTCTGAATCAGCTGTAGGCTGCTCCTGTATGACTATGCCTGAGAAATCCAACCTTCTTTTTACATTTTTATTTGATCTACTACCTTTGATGCCATCTTGAGACTGACTTTTGCCCTTCCCTTTTGACTGCGCTCTGGAAGAAGAGGGAATTATCCTTGGCGGCTTTGCTACTAGAATGGAGTTTTTCTTTTTAAGGACCAGGAAAACCTTACTATGCTCAAGGACTTGTCTTGTCCTGTCTTCGACTGAAAGGGATTCCTTATTAGCCCAGTTGACTTGTGAAAGGGGCTGATCTTCTATTCGCTTCTGAGTATACATCGGGAGAAGCACATCCTCGTCATCATCTGATAACCCTTCTATGTCTTCATTTAAACAATCCTTCATCTGATGGAGAGTAAGTCTGCTGTAACTACGTCTCCGCACCTCGAACTCATCTATACAATTAGCCCAAAAATCTTCAAGTGCGGCTATATGATCATAGTTCTTCTCAAGTCGGCCAGTGTAGAAACCATGAGGATCAAATGATCGTCTCTCGCTATAGGACTTGAGGCTGAGTTTATATAACTCGTCTCCCATTGACTTGGCATCTGCAGCTGTCCTGCATGTGTATATACCCAACCCTAATGGAAACTGAAGAGAGGGTTTCCTTCTATTTCTCAGGACTGTATGAACATCGTGAGCCTGCCTCAAGAACTCCATGAAGACGACCTCGTCCGACGAGTACCTTGGTAACATGAGTGGGGCACTTGAATAACCATAGACCCTGAGATAGGTGAAAGTGGGAAACTGTATAAACCAATCCGCCCATTCCGCCATCACTGCCCTGGCAATTGAAGATATACGGACATGCAACTCATTGTCTAGGTCCCGCACAGTGTACATTAGAAAAGCCTCGTTCACCCTTTTGTAATGATGCAACGACTTTGTGAACTCCAATTGGGGATAGTAGTTATATATGTGCTGTACGCTCAATGATCCCTCGGTGTTCAACCCTCTGAATTGACCTTGATAGGCCACTAGGTAGACTAGGTACGACACCATGTGGAATACATGAAATTGGAAGTATTTTGTTATCTGCTGATGTAGACAGTCACTGATCAAGGTAGGCCAGTCATAGAACTCGGTTTTCTTCATGATGTGGGGTATGGCGTAAAACATCCAAGGTTGAAACTTGGTGGCATCTTCTGAGCCAGTGACCCTGTTGAGCAAGGTGATAATGATGGCAATTTCATCCTTAAAACTCTCCTCGCCCGACGTTCTTAGGCAATGTTTTGTGTTTCTCCTTCATCCACCTCTGTGCAATCTTCTTGCTATATTTATCTTTGTGCATATTCCATATCCTTTCGCATTCACTCTTTGAGAGAGTAACGCTTTCAGGCCATGGGGGAATGGAAAAACACTTCTCAATCACATTGGGCTTTAGACTGCAAATCAATCTACCGTCTGCTGACTGGATCTCCCTTGTAGCCGGGTCGTAATGCTTAATGCAAGCGATTACAAACTCAAGACTCTGAACTGATATAGGAATTGACATTGCTGCGAGGAGTCCAGAATGTCCCAGGTTCTTGATTGAAGTGTTGCCTGCTCTCTCTCTCCAGAGGCTGTAGATCCCGAGCAGAAGCGATATGATGCAAGTGCATCTCGAACATTTTGGTCATAATCATGATAGAGAGTTGATTGATCTTGAAAACATTGGGAATTATGCTCCATTTAGGAAAACTTGAAGAATGGTAAACTTCGCCCTAGGATTGGACAAGTCTTGACAATTTCTATTTTAGAATGCTGATTTTCTTGCTCCAGCGGACAAATTTTTAGAAAATTTTTGAGATATAGGTTTGCTTTCGAGGAAATTTGTTGCAAAGACAACCCGGATCGTCCGTTTTGAAGAATTTTTGAATTTTTGCCTAAAAGCGGCAAACCCTAATTTCTTCAATTTTTCCCAAAAAAAACTGGCACCTGGGTTTTGTTCAGAACAAGATTAGAAATGGACCCAGTTGATTAGATTTGCAAAACCCTGATGGTTGATCGAAAAAGCGGCCAACCCTAGGTTTTGAAATTTTCTTGAAAAAAGCTGTGATATGGGTTTTCTTCATAAGACTGATTGGAGAGGACCCAGATGGTTGAAAATTGAATGCACTGATGTTTTCACTGACATGCAAAATAAAAGCAGCTGCTGCAACTCGATGAAGTTCTTGAAAATTTCCTTCAGAAGATTGAAGAGAAAAGACCCAGATGATTGAAAACTGGAAACCTTGGCCTTCCCTTTGAGAAATTTGATCTTCCGGATGAAAAACTTGAAAAAGCAAGGGTTTATGCTAGCTGATTTGAAAAATCTGATGAAAAACCAGCAAAGATGAATTCTTGGATCATGAAAATTCTTCAAACATGTTGCTCCAACTTTCTCCTTTGAAGGCTACCTGCAAAAATAACAAAAATAACATTGAAAAGAGGTGTTAAATAGACTTTAGGGCTTGAATTAGGTTTTGCTTTCTTTTGCTTTTATTTCAAAACCCTAAAATCTTTGTTCAATGCATTTGGACGCCATCCTCCTTCACTAGTAATTTTGAAACTTTTGAAAATTCCGAAAAATTTTCTAAGGCATGAGAAGTTGGGTGCCCTTCTTCACCAGGGGCGCCCACTTTATCCAGTGTCAGCCAAAATTTTGGCATTTTCAACTTTTCTTCATTTTGACCCTGAAATCCACCTCCGATTTCCCGTTTGTAGATTGATTCGACAGGCGAGCTGAGGGTTTCATGGCGGAGCTTGACTGATTCTGAGAAAGATGTTCTAGAGGCACCTCTGGCAAAATCCTTCATTTCGACCTCTAAAATCATAAGTGCCTTTTCCTTCCAGTGGCACCCATTTTGTTCAGAGTTAGCCATTTTCATGACCTTCAAATTTCTTCATTAGCTTCTCTTCTACAGATGATCTCTTTGAATCTGGAGCTCCGGGCATCGGATCGACTGCCTGTTATGCTCATCGCGAAGCTGACGAGATATGAGGTGGGGTCCTCTGGGATGAACTTCGTCAAACAATGAATTTAAGGCCTTCAAAAGTTTGAGTTGCCTTCATTAGGAAAACTATGTGATGCCACTCTTGACTTGGGGCCCTAAGTGCTTTCAGTTGTTGAGAAGTCGCGATAACTCCTTCCTTGCCCTCAAGGATAGATTATTCAAGAAAGAAGGAAAATGCAAAGAAGTTGAAGCGAGAACACGAGGCGTTAGTTGGATATGTTATTGATTGTATCTGGATTCCTCGAGGCCCGGGGATATTACCCGGTGAGAGTAGAAGCCTCCAGCAGATATTCCTAGAGAGTCGATCAGCGGCTTAGTAGAGTTGGGGAGAATGGCACAGGAGGCAGACAAATGGGTCACAGGAGTTCGTACTGAGACAGAGAAATTCATGGAGGACCTATCCTTTGCTTTTCAGCAGGCCTCTTCTATTTTGACACGGATGGATGCGGTGGATCATGCTTGGGGCGATGCTTCCATCTATCAGAGTAAGGTGATCCAGCGTCTTGAGGTGCTGAGGCATGTGCCACTGCAGTTGCTGATTGATGGAAGTGTCATTCAAAGCCCGAATGGCCAGAATGCTATGATTCTCCTGGAGTGAGGTATTCTTGGAAACATCAGGCGTGGCTAGCCGATCACGGCCTGGTAGTTCAGCCCGGGGATTCACAAGGCTATGGCCAATATTATAGATGGAGTTCAGAATACCTTCGAGGCCATCTTTGCTAGGCGGCTGAGTCCAGAGGAGATAAGTTTTGATAATTTGAGGGGTTTGCTGGTTCCCTTCTTCGCAGATGTTAAGACCTTCGTACAAGATGACTTTGAAAATACTGCTGCATTCTCCACTTTGATCCAGAACACGCAGGACTCATTGGCTGCTTGGAGAAAATCTTATGCGAACACGAGCACTCGATTCTGATGGTAGAGTTGATTAGTTATTATTTCCATCTATTTGATTGAGGAGAGTTGAGGCCGTGCCAGCAGTTTGGTGGGGAGTTGGCATTGAGAGAGGGCTAAGAAATGGGAGACACACTCTTTGGGGCCGAGGGATCTTCCTAGAAAGGCCCGAGGCATTTTATTACATTTTGCTATTTTGGGGAGTGAGTGGAATCTTTGATTCATTTAATGTACCCTCCCTATTAAGATTTTAGGGTTAGAGTGAGGTGGCGGTCGGCCCTCTATTGATTGTAACCCTAGCGTCGCGCTGGGACTTGGCCCCTAGCTATAAAGGGGAGTCCCCTCATTTGTAAAGACATTAACATTAGGATTAGTCGGAGTAGACATTGAGAGCATTAGCCTTAGAGGTAGATAGTGTAGTAGTGTAGAGCATTTTTGCATAATTTGGAGAAGAGAGAAAGTTTTCCCTTTTGAAAACTTTTGAGGAGATTGTTGTGTAATACATTTTATGATAATAGATCTTTTCATTGATGGTGAAATTCGTCTTGTCATGAAATGCTAGCAAGGTTTCTTCTTCCTTTCGTATCCAAGTAGATTAAATTCATGCAAGTAGCTTACTTTGGTGTGTGGTATTTCATTGAGATAGCTTCATTTTATTCCATACCACTAGCGGCTTGTTGATGATAAGTCTGCCTTGCGTGGTCAACTGGACATCATCTTGTGTTTAACTTCGGTTATGGCTTACATACTTATATGCGTTGTTCTGATGGTGTACGTATGTTAAACTATAACTTGAATATCTTTTGCTATCCCCTTTGAGGATTGCACCGATTTTGCTGAGGCTGTCCGACGGAGGCTAGGTGAAATCTGGTTGAAGTCTATTGAGACGAAGCCCCACATACCTTGCATTTAGAATAGAGTACAAATTTCTTAGGCCCTTTCCCTTTTACTTTCCGCATACTTCTTGTTAGTTTTAGAAAAGGATACACATTGCCAAATCATACACGTAAGAATCCCCTTCCAATTACATATCAACTGCTAACTGCGATAAGTCTGAACAACTACGTAAGTCCCCTTGACATACCAGCAATATCACATCAAGCCAAACTGAGCCTATTCGCACTAAAGGAACCTTGGAGTTGAACGCACGAACTTTCTGGCAATCTTAGCGTGCGGAATACTTTGATCAAGAGAGAATAGAGCGTCCGTTGGGCGACTTTGTTCTGTGTTGGTGCGGTCTCAAAAACCACGCCAACAGAACTGGCGCTAGAAGGAGGGCTCCTTCAAGGATTCTTCGCAGTGAAGCAGTCATTTTCAATAAGAAGGGATTTCATTGAAAAGAACTTCATTGGAGAAAGAAATTATCATGAGTAAAGATGGTGCTACCGCATAGAGAAATATTCCCAGTGTTGCAGCCTAACTTGGGATTCAACGACGACCAGGAGGACATTCTTTCAGGGTTGAACAATCTTGCTTGGAGAACAAAGGAGAGCTACGCCCAGTACATGAGAACTTGCTTCGTGTTGGAGGAAGAAGAAGAAAAAGCCATTGAAATCCAAGTTGCAATTGAGAGGAATTTGCTCGATCAGAGACTACCACTCGCTCCTCTTCCTCGCCGACAGTGATCAACTACATCCTGGATCGCATTAGCTCATTCTCACCTGATAAGTTGAAAAGAATTCTGAGGTCCACGCCAAGCTCATCCAAAGACTTTGTGGAGTTAGAATTGCCTACTAGAACAAGGAAGAAGAAAGAGAGCCGTCCAAGCAAAGAAGTGTTGTCAAACGAAGAAGCTCAGTCTAGTGAAGAAAGCGGGGAAGAGATTACAAGTTTATTTCGAACTCCACCAAGTGTTTCAAGGTTTGCTCAATCCAAAGCCGTTCAAGTTACTACACCAGTGTTTGTTCAACCACCAGTTCAAGTTACCGCAACCCCAGTTATCGTATATCAGAGGAGGTATCCAAATCAAGCAATGGCTCAACCAGGAGTCCAACCTGCTCCTAACGGTGCTACTTGGCTAGTCACCAATCCATCTCCTCTTGAGTTTGCCGATTATCATGACATGCCAAAGAATCCGGAGCATTTCTGCACCAAGTACCAAGTCCATGATCCGAATCGTTCTGCAGAGGATCACATTAAGATGTTTGAAGATCATTTGCGAAACCGACAAATTGCCTACGCAGATGTGGCTTGCAGACTGTTCCCGTATTCCTTGGGAGAAGAAGCACACTTTTGGTTTATACATTTGCCAGTTGGGTCCATCCGAACGTGGGAGCAAATGAAGGAGGCTTTCATTGGGAAGTTTGGTATTCCCATCACCCCAGTGGAGCTTTTCCGTCAATTCACGGAGGTGAGGAGACAAGACAAAGAACCTATTCATGCCTTCAATAACAGATTCCAAAAGGCTCTTACGAGGTTGCGTACTCCGTATATGGTTCCCGATGCAAGGGAAAATTACTATGCAGCCTTGGACCCATTGACCGCTATGTTCGTGAGGCAAGCTCATCCCATTCCAGCAGACATGAACCAAGCATATGCTAAGGCGGTTGAAGTAAGTCAGAATATGGGCCAAAACATAACTGGACCCTCTTTGTACACTGGCTTGGTCACCACAAATAATCAAATGCAGACTCTTGCTCCAGCATGGAATCAACAAGTTCCAGCATTGAATCCAATTCCGCAACCTGCTTATCATGTTACACCGCCATCTGATCAATTAGTTCTCCATCCTGGGGTACCCTTATCCCAGACTCCAGCTACACAGCCTGTCTATCTCCAGAACACGGTACCTGCAACGAGGACACAAGAGGAGAAAGATGAAATGAAAGAATTAGTAGAACAAATGAAAAGGCTGTCATCTGAGGTAACTCACCTCAGAAATCAAAATAACCAAATGCAATCAATGATAAAGAATTATCAGGCACATCCAGGTGCCAATCGAGGATATTACAATAATCCTCAACACCATCAGGATGCCCATCAAGGACATGGACACGACAACAGCCATGGGTATCGAAACAATAATCAAGGATATCAGAAGAGTCACGGAATCTTGGACCCTAACAATGGAGGTTCCATCATTTGGATAACATACCTATTTATTACAATTGTCTCCTCACTTAATCTTTCTTCCATCGTGTTTGATGAAATCCCTCTTGTCCTTTTAAGATTTGATGGATGACCATGCCTCTTAATGTCATTGCTAGGATCCCTTTCCTCCGCTTTCTAGACTTCAACTGTGGGGATGTGATAATTTGTCAACCATTTTTGCATTTTATTCCTAGGTTGGACATCCCTAACCCTAACCTCTTTCTTTTAAATTGTGAATATTGTGTACTTCATGTATTAGATAGCATAGTATTGTGTGTTCCTTCTATCATCTACATTATTGTCACTTATAGTCCTTGTTCACCACCAAATGGCATTCTAGTCTTCATGCCCCATTCTACCTAATGGCATTATAGTTTTGTAGCTCTCGCTTGCCACCTAATAGCAGCCCTTATTACAAACAATGCTTGCTTACAATATCTTTTACATTATTGTCACCTATAGCCCTTGTGTACCACCTAATGGAATTCTAGTCTTTATACCCATTTCTACCTAATGGCATTATAGTCTTTGTAGCTCTTGCTTGCCACCTAGTGGCAGCCCCTACTATAAGCAATGCTTGCTTACAATATCTTTTACATTATTGTTACCTATAGCATTTGTGTACCACCTAATGGCATTCTAGTCTTATTATAATCTTTATAACTCTTGCTTGCCACCTAGTGGCAGCTCCTATTACAAACAATGCTTGCTTTCAACCTTGGACCACTTTTTGGACCTACATGTTGAATTGTGTAGGATTTAAAATTGTTTTCTACTTGTTTCCTATTTAAAGGATCATCATATTATAGAGACCTGTTTTAGGTTCAGCACAAAATGTTATGGGTACTGGTGACAACAATCAAGTAAACAATCCATTCATTGACAAATTTATTTCATGTCTCCAATTATGTTTTTACAGATACTGCTATAACCTAACTATGTCTAAGATTGGTCGACAAACTTCATTTCCCTTAAAGATGAGTGAGAAAGCCCACTCAAAACATTGGACAAAAGCTTTAGCTTCTATGTAGTTCATTATAAAAGCATTGGCAAATTTATATATCCATCATGTACTTAGAAATGATTAAACACAATTGGAATGATACGCCAAGTCATATAAGCATATATTTGTATCGAGATGTCCAAGTTTCGATTTATGAAGAATAAATTATAGACTCGTACAATTAGATCATTTACCTATCCCCAAAAAAATGGATGTCTATCCTTTAGAATAATTTTAATGCACACTACTCGACATGGGGAATCTCGAGTCATATGTAGATGTGGATGTGAAAAATGAAGTGCAATAATATTAAAATTTCGATAGTGAATGAATTAGATTTCAGAAGCTAATATACAACAAAACTGCTTTCGTTTGTCTAATTGACTCTAAATCTCCTCAAGATCGTAAATCAAAATGCCTTGCTGAGCTCAAATCAGAAGAAAACAATGTCTCCGACTCTGTAGTGCATTAAACAATGAAAGGGATGAGAACATAACTATTCTCATTTGTTTGGGGGTCTCAAATAACGAAATGAACTTTCCTGTTTGATGATTCAGCTGTCGTATTCTGTAACAGACTCTACTGACAATACACCATTGGCATCTGGTCGAGAAAGAATGCTTGGCACTCCATTAATATCCCTTTCAATCTGCAATTGTGCAAATGAGAATAAGTAATGACTTTTTGTTCTACAACCCATCTCAAAACAAGGAGAAACTGTGCCATTATCAGATGATGATTGGAAGAAACAGATCGGCTCAAAGATTTCCTCTTGATTATCTTTCTCTTCAGTATCAATTCATTGTTTTGTAGAATTAATATAATGTGTAGAACTGCAATTTTTTACAGAAAATTCTACCGCCCTTCTAATTCTCTTTACCCTTCATCATGTAAAAGAGGTTGGGACACTGTCTGCAACCAGATGAATTTATGCATGCAATTTGATGTATGAGACAACTTACCAACATTTCATCGTCGAGATATGATATGATAAACATCCTTTGAAATGTCCCACCTGAAAGAATGGATTTGTGTTTAGATACACATTATACTAGTGGAACAGTATAAAAGAAATGCACAGTACGTCACATAAACGAGATTGATTGTCCACGCAGATATACAAAATTCCAACTGGAAAAATAACATTCTGAAAAAACACCTCAGTAAAACATGGTGAGAAGAAAATGAATAATTCCTGGAAGTGGGTCACTAATAACATTTTCAACTGTAAAAGCAATATCCTGAAATGCAGTATGTAAAAACATCACAAGGAGAAATGGAATAATTCCTGGAAAATGGCTCATAATAGATGTCTTATAGAAGGCATTCACATGAAACTCCAGATGAGTGAAGACAGCATGCAGTACAGTCAAGCACTAAAAAATGGATGCAATATTCTTCAATTGTAAACTTCAAGGTGGACTGTCTTTTCTTTCATAAGCAAAACAAATTATATTATATTATAAGATGGAGTACTATACAAAATTACATACTTATATGTGTCCACTAATGCCAATGGCAAATCTTCCATAGAAACCCAGCTCTAAGGCCTAAAGTTGCAATACCACTTACAGGTTACATAAGTCTATATTGTAAAGTCTTGTTGACATAGATTTCCTGACATTTCACTAAACTTTCTGAAAAACAATAATAAAATTTAGTCTGGAAGAATGAGAAAGAAAGCTAAGAGATAGATACGTCAAAGAATGCCTTATTGTCAGAAAAACACTTATCAATAGAAGAAGCAACTCGAGAGAGTTTACCTTCTGTTAGAGAAGCTCGAATCATGGAAGGTAATAAGTTTTTTATGAGCACTCCTGTTCCAATTACAACTACTAAAGGATAGCATGAGGCTAAATAAATGACAAGAAATACATAAGTAGCCCATGAAAGGGGCACGACATCAAGTACTAATCATGACATCACTATGATATTTCCAACAAAAATAAAGAAGCTGTTATTATTAAATGCTCATTTTCCCAACCAAACAACCTAGCATTTAGTGCCAACAATAAATGTGCTTTTAGGGTTGACGGTTATTTTTTGGCATGTCAACACATTAAATTTCAATTAGATATTTATAATTGTCAGTACCTAGCCCTCATAGATGCATCATTCATCAATGCACTAGTTTAAGAGGTAAAAAATGATATATTTCAAGTCCCAACTACTAGAATGACCCTATAGGCTTCTTTTAAACTTAATTTGACAGGAAATTTTTTTGGATCAACTGAAAAACTAGTCATTTGATCTCATTA
>VDFB02005056.1:0-24846 GCA_007258455.2 Sequoia sempervirens
AATCTGGTTTGTGCATTAAAAGGATGGAGAAGTGGTTACTTTATGCTTGGCATCCACTATCGGGGCTTTCATTGTTGCTGATACTCATTTCCTTTTTTCTGTTATAAAATTACAGAATTGTCAACTTTGGCTCAGGCTGACAGGGTATGATTGCATTGTATTTGAAGGAAATAGAACTCTAATTTTTGAATATATATTACTTGTATCTGCAAGTTATGTTAAATCAGATTTCAAGCTTGTTGCTACAATTCAAGTGTTTCTCTACTTTACACATATATGTGTTTCATTTTGAATCACTGGTATAATCTCATTGAAAATCAAAGCAAGTATAAATTTTGTAAACCACAAGCAAACAAATAGCCAAAATTTTGAAATTAAATATCCTACCAAGGGTGGAATATTATAGTGGTATCAGAGTGGTTTCCTGCCATCCTGTTGGGTGAATCAGAAGTATTCAAAGTTTGAGTTTTAGTTGTAAAAATGGCTTTCGATAAATCCACTATTGATTTGATGCAGAACTTGTATGATTTGATGAGTGATCTGGAAACACAATAGGGATTTCTAAGAATGTTTGGGAAATCGAAAAGAAAGGATAAGAAAAGAAAATGCTTCAAAATGATTTTCATCCTACAAGTGAACATGGGGTGAAAACTGAAATGGTTGTTGATAAGAAAATTTCACAACATGATATTAGTATGCTGGAACCTCAAAATGATACTCACAACATTCAAGAAGTTGTTATCAACACTGATAACAGTTCTGATTTTCATGACAGCAGTGAAGTTCCTTTGCATCAACACGAGACAACTATTTCACATGAGGATGATGGTTCTGTGGAGTTGTCAAAGGACAATACTCAAGGTTTGGGTATTATCGATGCATTGTGTGAGGAGGATTCATTCCACCACAAGTCTGATCTTTCAAATCAGACCATAGAAGACAAATTGGAAAAGTCATTAATTGGCAATGAGTCCCAGGATCACTCTTCGGAGGGATATGCAGTTTCTATGGAAGAAGAAGTGTGCAAAGATATTGTCAAATGGAAAACTTCTATTATGTCATTGGAGCCATCCTGTGTGGTACATAACAGCAGTACCATCGCTGAGGAAGTGGGTAGAGCTGATGGCTCACATGATGGTGGGAGTTTGCGTTCTATCTCTCTCAGTAGAGAGAAGGGCGCAAGGAGAGAGAAGGAGGATGTTCAGGAGTTCGATTTGATTCATTGTTCTAGAGGTTGGGAGATGGATGATTCTGATTAGCATGGGGTGGTTGTGTAATTTGTGAATGATCAATTATTTGAGTCTGATGCTGGATTGGTCTATGATAATCCACTGTTCGAGTTGTATGCTGATTACACTCCTGCTACTAGTATTGTTTTGAGCAATGATCGTAGTGTTTGGAATCCTTCTAGTGCATTAGGATTCTGGACAGAGCTCATGAAAGAGTTGTTCAGTGTGTACATGGTGAGAAGTGCCTACAACTTTGTTTTCGATTCACCTATACACGATTTGCATTCAATGCACAATCATAGTCCGCATAAGTTAGTCAGTTGGCATGATGCATTAATTTGCACAGTGTTGCTTCTCCTTGAGGAGTTCACTTCTGAAGTTCATCTATGGGAATTCAGCTCTTGCAGGTATTTTAACATGGTTCATCAAGATAGCGGTTATTGTAGACTGCAAGAAGAAAGAATTGCAGATTTTGAATGCATTAGAGTTGAGTAGCGTAAGCATGGCGAAGGATTCTGTAAGTTCATTTGAAATCCAGGTATTTGGCTATGGATTTCAGTTGTGCTTATGCTGATGCAATGGGAGATAGTTGGAGAGGCATGAGACATTTTGCAGGTCTTCCATTGGGACCCAGGTGGAGTGGTGTTCTCTTGGCAGTTGAGATTGCTTGGGGACAAGCAATTTCAGGGAGGGTGGATTGTAATGTCTCCTTTTTAGCACGTTCCAGTTTTTTGATGGTTTAGCCTATTAGATGACCCTCATAGGCTAATGAAGTTGGTTAGAGGGTTTGGTTTGGCAGTTATATGCTTGTGTTATTCTCTAGTACATAGTTTGGTTCGGGATTGGCCTTTGATTAGTGTTGTAGGACTCAATTGTGCACACTTACTATTTATAGTAAGTCACCTGGTTAATGGAGTCTAGTGTTACTATTTTTAGCAGGGCACCTAGATGCGCAGTTGACGCAGTGGTTGACCTCCTGGTTCAGACGGAATGAAAGAATAATGTTTAATGAGCAAATTATGTTATTTTAATTATTATTCAAGTTAATCTTTAACAATAATCAATTATTTATTCGAAAAGTGCATTATAATGTTATATTATAACTTTATGTCAATGGGGCAATTAAATGACTTTAAAGAAATTAATAAAGGGCATTAAAAGGGGCGCCCATCTCATGAGATATTATAAAGTTCATTAAAGGAAAATATTAAACTATGTTTCAATGATGAGAAGCTTCTAGAGGTTGACCTAAGTCATGAAAAAGTATATAAGCTATCAAAGCGAATGGAAAAAGGATTCATTCATGATTTTGTCATTTGGCTTTTGAAGAGTTTCACTGTGGACAAGAAGAAACCTAGGGTTTTTGCAATTTCTGCAACTCCTTGACTTTGGAGAACATGCTATCTTCATTGTTCTTGCATTATGAGGTTGTGAAATATTAGCTGAAGATTGTTTGTGAGATTGGCTTCATCCAGGAGTCAACTTTGAGGTTTATTGGAGGAAGAATTGAAGAAGTTTCACAAGGGGTTGACAGCAAATTGAAGAGTATCATTGTTGAACCACTTTACTGCTAGCTGTGCCAACTCTTCTTGGCACGTGGGAATCATTTAGGGCGTTTAAGAGGAGTCTATCATCAAAGAAGTGAAGGGTTTGAAATGGAGATCACCGATTGATGAAAGGACAAGTATTTAAGATCATTTAATTGCTGCAAGATCAACATTATAATCAGCTCGTGGCATTAAGGAGGCTGTACCTTTTGCTGGTAGGAAGCCGTACATTTATCTCAGGCTGGACGTGTGAACTTGAGGTAGAAATGCCTTGGCATTGTGCTCTCTTCTACCTCCATTGAGGGCGGCTGGGTATATGAAATCTGATTTGTGCATTAAAAGGGTGGAGAAGTGGTTACTTTATGCTTGGCATCCACTATTGGGGCTTTTACTGTTGCTGATATTCATTTCCAGTTTGCTGTTATAAAATTACAGACTTGTCAACTTTGGCTCAGGTTGATCGGGTATGATTGCATTGTATTTAAAAGAAATAGAACTCTAATTTTTGAATATATATTACTTGTACCTGCAAGTTATGTTAAATCAGATTTTAAGGTTGTTGCTACAATTCAAGTGTTTCTGTACTTTACACGTATATGTGTTTCATTTTGAATTCCTGGCATAATCTCATTGAAAATCAAAGCAAGTATAAATTTTGTAAACCACAAGAAAACAAATAGGCAGAATTTTGAAATTAAATATCCTACCATGGGTTGGATATTATAGTGGTATCAGAGCAGTTTCCTACCATCCTGTTGGATGAATCAGAAGTATTCAGAGTTTGAGTTTCAGTTGTAAAAATGGCTTTCAATAAATCCACTATTGATTTGATGTAGAACTTGTATGTTTTGATGAGTGATCAAGAAACACAACAGGGATTTCTAAGAATGTTTGGGAAATCTAAAAGAAAGGATAAGAAAAAGGAAATGATTCAAAATGATTTTTATCCTATAGGTGAACATGGGGTGAAAACTGAAGCAGTTGCTGGTAAGAAAATTTCACAACATGATAATAGTATGGTGGAACCCCAGAATGATACTCACAACATTCAAGAAGTTGTTATCAGCATTGATAATAGTTTTGATTTTGATGATAGTAGTGAGGTTCCTTTGCATCAGCACAGGACAACAACTATTTCACATAAGGATGATGGTTCCATGGAGTTGTCAAAGGCAACTCAAGGTTTGGGTATTATTGATGCATTGTGTGAGGAGGATTTATGCCACCACAAGTCTCATCTTTCAAATCAGACCATAGAAAACAAATAAGAAAATTCATTAATTGGTAATGAGTCCCAGGATTGCTCTTCAGAGGGATATGCAGTTTCTATGGAAGAAGTGTGCAAAGATATTGTCAAATGGGCAACTTCTATTATGTCATTGGAGCCATCATGTGTGGTACATAACAACAGTACCATCGTTAAGGAAGTGGATAGAGCTGATGGCACACATGATGGTGGGAGTTTGCGTTCTATCTCTCTCAGTAGAGAGAAGGGCACAAGGAGAGAGGAGGATGTTCAGGAGTTGAATTCGATTCATTGTTCCACGGGTTGGGAGATGGATGGTTCTGATCACCATGGAGTGGTTGTGCAGTTTGTGAATAATCCATTGTTTGAGTTTGATGCTAGCTTGGTCTATGATAATCCACTCTTCGAGTTGGATGTTGATCACACTCTTGATACTAGTACTGTTTTGAGCAATGATCGCAATGTTTGGGATCCTTTTGGTGCATTAGGATTCCGGATAGAGCTCACAAAGGAGTTTTTTAGTGTGTACATAGTGAGGAGTGCCTATAGCTTTGTTTTTGATTCACTTGCACACGATTTACATTCAATGCACAATCCTAGTGCGCATAAGTTAGTCAGTTGGCATGATGTATTATCTTACACAGTTGAGGGAAGCAAATCATTCAAGCATTCAGAGTTGCTTCTCCCTGTGGAGTTCACTCCTGAGGTTCATCTATGGGAATTCAGCTCTTGTAGGTATTGCAACATGGTTATCAGGATAGCGGTTATGACAGACTACAAGAAGAAAGAATTGTAGATTTTGAATGCATTAGACTTGAGCAACGTAAGCATGGCGAAGGATTCTGCAGGTTCATTTGAAATCCAGGTATTTGGCTATGGCTTTCAGTTGTGCTTATGCTGGTGCAACAAGAGATAGTTTGAGAGGCATGGGACATTTTGCAGGTCTTCCCTTGGGACCCAGGTGGAGTGGTGTTCTCTTGGAAATTGAGATTCCTTGGGGACAAGAAATTTCAAGGAGGGCGGAATGTAATGCCCCCTTTTTAGCTCATTCTAGTTTCTTGATGATTTAGCCTATTAGCTAACTCTCGTAGGCTAAGTAAGTTGGTTAGAGCGTCTGATTTGGCAGTTATCTGGTTGTGTTCTTCTCTAGTGCATAGTTCGGATTAGGATTGGCCTTTGATTGGTGTTGCAGGACTTAGTTGTGCATACTTACTATTTATAGTAAGTCACCTAGTTAATGGAGTCCAGTGTTACTATTTTTAGGAGGGCACTTGGATGCGTAGTTGATGCAGTGGTTGACCTCCTGGTTCAAACGGAATGGAAGAAATAAAGAATAATGTTTAATGAGCAAATTATGTTATTTTAATTATTTTTAAAGTTAATCTTTAATAATAATTAATTATTTATTTGAAAAGTGCATTATAATGTTATATTATAACTTTATGTCAATGGGGCCATTAAATGACTTTAAAGAAATTAATAAAGGGCATTAAAAGGGGCGCCCATCTCATGAGATATTATAAAGTGCATTAAAGGAAAATATTAAAATATGTTTAAATGATGAGAAGCTTCTAGAGGTCGACCTAAGTCATGAAAAAGTATATAAGCTATCAAAGCGAATGGAAAAAGGATTCATTCCTGACTTTGACATTTGGCTTTTGAAGAGTTTCTTCTGTGGAGAAGAAGAAACCTAGGGTTTCTGCAATTTTTGCAATTCCTTGACTTTCGAGAACATGGTATCTTAATTTTGTTGCATTTTGAGGTTGTGAAATACGAGTTGAAGATTTCCTATGAGATTGGCTTCATCTAGGAGTCAACTTTGAGCTTTATTGGAGGAAGAATTGAAGAAGTTTCACAAGGGTTTGACAGCAGATTGAAGAGTATCATTGTTGAACCACTTTACTGTTGGCACGTGGGAATCATTTAGGGCATTTAAGAGGAGTCTATCATCAAAGAAGTGAAGGGTTTGAAAAGGAGATCACCGATTGTTGAAAGGACAAGTATTTAAGATCATTTAACTGCTGGAAGATCAACATTATAATTAGCTGTTGGCATTTAGGAGGCTGTACGTTTCCTGGCAGCAAGCCGTACATTCATCTCAGGCTGGACGTGTGAAGTTGAGGCAGAAATGCCTTGGCATTGTTTTCTCTTCTACCTCCATTGAGGGCGGCTGGGTATATGAAATCTGGTTTGTGCATTAAAAGGGTGGAGAAGTGGTTACTTTATGCTTGGCGTCCACTATTGGGGCTTTCATTGTTGCTGATATTCATTTCCAGTTTGCTTTTATAAAATTACAGACTTGTGAACTTTGGCTCAGGCTGACCGGGTATGATTGCTTTGTATTTGAAAGAAATAGAACTCTAATTTTTGAATATATATTACTTGTATCTGCAAGCTATGTTAAATCAGATTTTATACTTGTTGGTACAATTCAAGTGTTTCTCTACTTTACACATATATGTGTTTCATTTTGAATCCCTGGAATAATCTCATTGAAAATCAAAGCAAGTATAAATTTTGTAAACCACAAGCAAACAGACAGGTAGAATTTTGAAATTAAATATCCTACCAGGGGTGGGATATTACAATTATCTCCTGTTATTAGTCAACATTTCAAATGCATGCTTCTTAGTCAATCTTTTTATGACTATATGGGCTTTCATCGCATCAAAGACTATGTGTGGGTGCATGCACTTGCATCTTTAAACAATGAACTAGTCGTTATAGAACCATGGCTACTTATGATGTCAATTACAAGCAGAATTACAAGAGCTGTCCTGCATATGGACCATAATAGTATAAAGTATAAACTGCTATATTGACATGCCTTAGAACGAATTAACTGATATTGTTTAGGCTTATATTTTCCATGTATTTCCACATCGTTTAATTGAAAGACCACTCAGTGATTTATGGGATCTAATTGGACTATCATATATTTTTTAGACTAATAATCAAAACAATTTGACTTCCAAAGTAATGCCAGTTAGATGGAAGAAAATAAGAGTTAATGAAAATATCAAAACAATCATCTATAAATCTGTTCAGTGTACAACTTCAGTCAACTTTGATTCTCCTTTTCCTTTTATGCCTGTGTGTTCTCCACAACTGTAACACTATATGCATGCTTTTTCTACTGTAGTGCTGATATTTAGTGTCTGCAAAAGTTTACTTTCTATTGGGTAATTTAATGATTTTTCACTGAAAATGTTATAATTATTTGTACAGGTTCCGTTCAGCATGACATGGATGATGATTGTTTGACTGAACCACTTGCTCAAAGTTCTGAGGCAACAGAAGAGGAGGGTATCCCAGATATAAATAGTAATGGTGGAATGCATGAAATATCACACAAGCCAGCAAATTCATTTTTTGAAGCATATAAAGCAGTCAGTCGTCCCGTAAAGGTAAGCTTTTGAAACATGGGGTCAGAAATTTCACTGGAAAAATGATCACTGTGTAAAGTAGATCGTAGGTGACTTATACAAAAATTTAATACAAATAATGTTTGAAGTAAGAAGTTACCCTTTTCTTCTTCGATGCTTGTTTCAATGGGAGAATATATTCAGAATCTACAAGGACCCTCATTTCTTGAGAATATGCAACAGATTACAAAGCAGTACCAGGAAGCACAATAACCACACAGACAGATAGGTCTTATCAAGATGAAACACATAGTCTACATACAACAGGAAATATTTATTTATTTTCTTACCTCAGAAAAACAGAAGTTGAGGAATGGAGGCCCCAACTTGCTGTTGTCCATTTCTTCAGAGTTTTTAAAAATCCATCTACATCTTCAAACCAAGAGATTTTCTTTCCAGGGTATGATAAATATCTTGCATAATTTTTCTAGGTACCCTTCTCTTCAGGCTCAAATTGCATGAATCCCATCAAGAAGAATATGAATGATAAGCAACTTTTATTTTGTTCAGCAGGCACTTTGTTGAATATTTTTGTCCTCCCTTCTCTGCTTTAGTTTCTTTTATACAGAAGCTGCAAAACTTATGCAAAACATTTGGTTGTATTCTTAGCAAGTTAGCAATCTTCTCTGAGTTGCTCAATCATTTGCTTCCAATGGACTTATTCTGAAGCCCCTGGAGTGAAAGGCAAGCCTAGGAAAAGCTTAGCAGTGCACACAACAGACTACAACTTGATTGCTATGGTTTATGGCAATGTCTGATTCTGTTTTGCATGTTATTTGTTGCACAGTCTTGACCTTCTCTGCTTTACTTATGTTTATCCAGATGTTTCCAACTTGTCCAACATATTTACTTGTATTCTTAGCAAGTTAGCAGTCATCCCCAAGTTGTTTTCTTTTGAAGGACATATTCTGAAGCCCTTGAAGTGAATGCCAATCCTAGGAAAAGATCGGAAGCAATACACCCAAAAGACAACATATTGATAAATGCTGTGTATGACAATCCACAAACAATCTGAAGAGAACAGTAGAAGCATGCTGAACCAAAATAAATTTAATTTCTGGTGAATACATCATGCTCTCATCTTGGAGTACTAGAAAATAGTCTAAAATTTGTTTTGCATACAAATATCTTCACACAAATCAATTTTATTGCAATGAGTTGGTTGTTTTTCAATCCTTCCATAACTATTTGCTGTTGTAAGAAGGAAAAGATGGGGGAAATGGGAACACAAGGAATGTGTCTGTGCACACTTGTTATTTAATGGAGGAGGAAAGTATGTCACTTGAAACTTACATTGTGATTAGCACACTGTTGTGGAGTTGGTGTGGCTGGATCCAGCTGAAAGTCATCGGGTAGCCATTGCAACCACAATACCTGACAACTTACATTAATGGCTTCCTTGTACTCTGCTTCAATGGATGACTAAGTGACTGTGTTAGATCTTTATTTACCACAAATTCATAATAAAAGCTTGACCAATAGTCAATCTCATTTCAATGGAACTAACCTAATCAAAGTTTGTGTAATCCAATAGGGTGAAGTCTGACAACTCATAATACAAGATGCCAAAATCAAATGTACCCTTGGAACATCAGAGAACTCATTTTGCTGCTTCCTGTTGGAATAATTTTGGTTGTGAGAAGAATAAGGTAAGATGGGTGACAAGAAAACAAAGATTTGGTTGAGTCAGTATAAGATAGATCAAACTATATATCTGCTTTGTATTATATAGGTAGAACTGGCATGTATATATGCTGTGTATTCTATTTTGGTGGGAGTTAAAGCCAAAGTTTGGTATATTAACTTTCTCTGCCACAAAATACTTGCTGAACCCAAGGAGTAGTGTAGCCAATAGCTGATCTCTGAACATCAACTGATTCAACCCGATTAGAGTCCATATAGTGTTTAAACCTGAAATCCAGTGTCCTCTAATATAAAATGACTAAAGGAAAGAGTACTTTTGACATAGCCCAACACATTTTTTTCTGCCTGCCAATGAACTAACATCAATTGTGCCAAAACAAAGAGAGATAACTAAGAATAAAACAAAGATCCAGTTGGGTGAATTTAGGATATATGAGGCTGCCCACCAGCTATTTGTAGAGTAGTTCATCAACCAATGACGAATTGTCGTAGGGTGACAATCTTAGCCCAACCTCCATAGGTGTAGTGGATGAATTGCAATCAATGATGAAAAAAATTGAATTTTTTTTCCAAAAGACACATAGTATACTATGTAATGCCCAAAATTATAATTTTTGCTTCATTAAGGCATTTTGTAAAAATGGTCAAAGTCTCGTAGAAATTGTCGAAAAAGGTAAAAAAAATAGAAACTTACATGTCACATATGTTGGTTAAAAACTCAGATTTTTCAAAATCTGACGATTTGGGTCTCTTTAGAATGAAATTGTCGACAAAACCTAGATCTAAGTATTTCAGCCCTACATTTTAGGAAAGTTTCTAGTTTCTAAAAATAGACTTTTGTTGAGGTTTTTCTAGGTTTCTTTTCAAATGGATATTGGAAATTTTTTCTAAAAATATAAAGTTTCTAAAAATAGAATTTTTGTTTCCAAGGCTCAAACTGATTTTGATTGGTTAAAAAAACTTCTTGATCAGGCTAGTCTAGTCAGAATCGTTAAAGATCAGTTTTTCTCTGGTGGGTCTATTCTGCTTTTGCAGAAGCTAAAACACGAGCTCTAAGGTCATCAATGGAGGATGGTCAATTGCCAGGTGTTAGATTCAAGGTCTCAAACGCTGCACAGATTAATGAACGGTGAAAGATGCTTGAGAAACGGAGAATGAAGGAGGGGAATTTGAAAATCTTGAAAATTGTGAAAATGAAACTAAGTATGGAGAGTCCAGGCATCTTAATTCAAGGAGTGTGCTTGGGATTCTTTTCCTTAGCCACTTTTTCAGTTTCCCAACATTCATTGCATGGTCAACGGTGGAGGCAATTGGTGAAATGGGAAGTGGAGACGAAGAGCAAAGCAAAAAGTTGAAAAACTCAAAATAAAAGCTAACTCTAGAGAAGAAAGGTGCTCTAGCTACCCAAGGGCACCCAAGATTTCAAGGGGTCAAATGTAGTTGTTAGGGTTTTACATTTTGAGGATTCTTCTAAGATTTCAGTAGGCTTTGTAATGAATCCATCAGCCGAGTCAGAAGATTAGTCAAATGGTGGGAACCTTGGATCGAACAGAGATGTTACATCAAAGGAGCAAATTGAAAACCATGAAAATCCTTCAAATTTTTGTAAGTCCGATGATCACAGGTGTCCTAGCTAGCTAGGGATGCCTAGGGTTTTGGGAGGTCAAAATCGGTTTCTGGTTTTCCAAAATGGTCATCTTTTTTAGAAATCTTGCAAGCTTTCCAATGAATATCTCTACCAGATCCAGATTCATCAATCACCAACAATTGTAGGTCGAATGGCGATTAAAGCATGGGAAATGGAGAAAGATAAATTTGAAAATTTGAAAGTCTTCAAAAGTGGTTAACCGACAATCTTAGGTGCCCTAGCTAGCCAAGGGTGCCCAAGATTTTGAGCACTTAGAAGTTGTATTTAGGGTTTGCAGCCTCCAAGATATTCTTCTCAAATTTGATCAGGCTTCGCAACGAATCCATCAACCAGTCCATAGGACTTGTCTGACATCTAAAATCGAAGATCAAACAAAGGCATTTCATCAAGGAAAAGTTGAAAATCTTGAAAATTTTCTAACTCGGTGAATAAAGGTGCCCCAACTAGCCAGGGGTGCCTAGGGTTTCATGCCTTAGAAATTTTTCAAGCTCCATCATGCTTTCTTCCGTTTCAGCCTCCATCAATTTTTAGTGCGTGCAATCATAATCAAACGACGTCAGATGCCAAAATGAAGCTGGGGTTCACTTCAGTAGTGGTCAAACATGAGATTGACATGGTCAAACAGGTTTTTATTAATTGGAAGTGTCGATGTGATTTTTGTGACCGCACCAATCAGCAGAACAAAGTATCCATAGGCTACTCCATTCTCTCTTGATCAAAGTATTCCGTATGCTAAGATTGCAAGAGAGATCGTACGTTCAACTCCAAGGTTCCTACAATACAATGGAATACCCTCAGTTGGTTTGTTGTGATTTGTTGTTTTCACGAGGGGACTTACACAAATGTTCAGAAGTTTGCAACTGACAACATATTAATAATGAAAGGGGATTTTTGTGCAATACGAATGATTTGGCGATGAGGTACATGTTTCCTAGACTAACCAGAAATGTATTGAATTGAAATAAGTGCAGGGTTTAGAAAGTCTAAGTTCTATCCTAAAACAGGATGTGGGATCAATTTCAGTAGACTTCAACCAGACTTTGCTTTGCCTCGTGTTGGACAACTTATACAAAGTCCGTGCAATCTTCAAGGGAGCAGCAAGAAGTTTTCAAGTAACAATTTAGCATAAAGACACCATCATGACGACACATGCCAAGACGTGAATCATAACCGAAGTTAACCTTATTAAGTGTTCCAGTTGACCACACAAGGAAAACTTGTCGTCAACAAGCTACTAGTGGTATGGATTAAACGAAGCTGCCTTGATTAAACACCACAATTCGCAACTAACATCTACTTGCATGAAAACGAAAAGTACTTTAATTTAAGCTACTACTTGAAGTAGAAGGGCGAAGAAATATTGCTAACTGCTCATAACAAAAGAAAAAATCACCATCAATGAAAGCTCTTTTTATTATGATAATTTTCACAACTACTTCTTACAAAGTTCTCAAGGGAAAACTTTCCTTTTTCAAACTATGCTATGCTAACAAACTATGCTAAGCTATCTCAACTATTCTATCAGTCTCTCTGCTCTATTCTCTTATCTAATGATGTACAAATGAGGGGGGATGCTCCTTTTATAGCTGGCCCAGTCCAATGGACAGCTCAAATTACAATCAAATGGAGGGCTCAGGTCAAGCCACATCAGCCCTAACCCTAAAAACTGGCAGAATGAGGAGTGGTACAATAAATGAGCCAGAAGATTCCCACTCACTCCTAAAATAGTAAAGGCAATCAATGCCCACTATCAATCATCTAGAAGGTCATCATCCGGAAAGGCATTCCATTCTCCTTCTCTTTGGCTGCAAAATCAATGAATTTGGTCAGCACAGCTTCAACCTCTGAAATATTCCGAACCAATTTTTTTCAATTTTTTGAATGCAATTACAAACAACATGCACCCGTTAAAGTTAGATGAAAACCCAAACGATGCGGAATGAACTCTAACCAA
Source organism: Sequoia sempervirens (assembly GCA_007258455.2). Classification (NCBI taxonomy): domain Eukaryota; kingdom Viridiplantae; phylum Streptophyta; class Pinopsida; order Cupressales; family Cupressaceae; genus Sequoia; species Sequoia sempervirens. The sequence goes on from VDFB02005056.1 coordinate 12,694, forward strand.
GAATGTACACCAGGATCCCGGGTTGGGCAAGGTGTGAGCATATGGTCAGAGGATCTTATACATTGCTGAACAAACAACTCTAACCAAGAATGTGTCCAAGGTGGACGATCATATGGTTAGAGGATCCCTACCAACTAATATTGTTGAAAGTAAAACTCGATGCCAAGCATGTGCTTTCCAACCCGGAATGGGAATGGAGCTACCATATGGCGGAGATGCTAAGAACTACAATGCAATTCAAAACGTAAATAGGCGGCAAGCCAGCCTCTTCCACTTATTCAGTGGGAAATACAATGAAGTAAAGAGTAGAAGAGAGAATGCTGATAGTACTACTGTGCAACTTACAATGTAGTAGAGAATGCCTGCCAAGCCATTAAGATTATCGCTGATTAATGTTGCAACAGTATAAAAGACTTTCCTTTGATTATTAAGAATGCTTAAACCAATAATTCCACTCAAAAGTTCAATCTTGAACTTCTGATTGATGACAGACCTGCACTTAAAAGGCTTAATCAGCAACACAGGGAACCACTAAAATACTCACTACTTCCCCAATTCTCACCCAAAATGCATAAAACTTAATGCAAAGTGCTCCTATGATGAAGGCGACCAAGAATGCATCACAAAACTGACCCTAAAAGCTGATATTTATTTTATGCACAAACTCCAATGAAACCCAGATGGTACGGCCCTTAATGAGGGGCGATTTCCTCATATAAAATTCAGTTCTTCATAAAAAAATCTGTAACTTATCAAATAGGGGCGCCCTTGCCAAGGAAACGTCGACAACTCAATGATATGAAATGCAATGGCCCGAACTACAAGAAAAACTCTACCTGATACATATCTGGGAATTCTCTCACAAACAAACTAACCTTCTCCCACTAGATGCTATCTCTCAAGCAGTCGAGGCCAAGAAATTAGAGGCATTCATTCCTGAAACCTTCGACACCATTTCGGTAGCATAACAATACTCAAGACATAAGATGTGAAATGAAGAGGAGAGGTATTCATTTATAAGCCCAATAAGAAATCTCTAGATGCTTCTAGAAAGTGCGCCCTAACTTCAAATTTGAAATAAACCTTTTTCCCTACAAGAGGCGGCGTCCACTTTCAAAGCTGGTTTTTCACTTTTTAAAATATTAAAATATCATCACCTCCTCAAGTTGGTGTCCAAAACACAAGCTTCACTTTTGACCTTAAAAAATATTAAATCACCTCAATGAGGCGTCCACCCATGAAGACCACCTTTTTAGAACAACATGAAGTGATGAAGCTAGGCCAAGGGGGGAACTTTGAATATAATGTTAAAATATAACAATATTTAATAAAATTGAACTTATCTCTCCAAAATGCAACCCAAGGCCAAAAATGAACAAACCAACAGAACTGGTTGAAGAAGAGAACCAACTGTGCCGAAAACAACAGGACCACTGCCAAAAATAGAATTTACTAAAAATAGTAAATCCCAGAAAGTGCTCGGAATGCAAGGCAAGTCACACCACTGCAAAGCTCTATGAAAACCCAGAAAGAATCCGCAATTCAATCACCAAATTTCTAGCAATAACAATCTCCAAAATAGGAAACCCTAATTTCACCTTCCGAGTAGCCTATGGGTCTCCGAAATAGGCCAACGGTCAACTGAACTGATCATGCTCAAGAAGGGGACATTACAACCTCCTAAATTGAGATAGGCAGAATATGATCAAGTTGGAACTCTGACACCATAAGTTCCTGCCCATGTCGCGTGCAAGACTTTCTCCAAGCAACTAAAGCATCCTAAGTGTTCTGAATAATGCTGGAGAAAGTTGAGGTGTTCTCAAAGTCATTCTGGACAAAAGTCTTCACCTCTAAAAAGAAAGGTGGCAGCCTACTCCTCAAATTATCAGCAGTCACCTCCTCAGAAGTCACCCTCCTAGCAAAGATAGCCTCCAATGTGTTCAGGACTCCATCAAGAATGTTCGTCATGGCCTTTCTGACTCTGGCCGAATCTGCCTATGTTGCATCAAAGAATCGTCGGCCTGTGACAACTGATGAGTACTAGCTAGTGAAATCATATCTATCACCCTCCTATATCACGCCTCCCTCAACCAAAGTCTGTAAGGGAGTATGCATCAAAGCTTCTAGACGAAGGACAACCTTGGTCTGATAGATATGAGCCTCACCTCAAGCCTGATCAACTACATCCATCTATGCCATAATGCTGGAAGCCTGCTGATAAGCATGAGCAAGATCCTCCATAAAATTTTTTGTCTCAACACGAACGCTAGCAACCCACTTATCTGCCTCTTGTGGCATCTTTCTCAAATCTTCCAAGCCGCTAACTCATTCTCCAGGAAACTCGGCTGGAAGCTCAATCGTTTGATTCTCCTGCCCACAAGGACGAGACAAATGCTGTACGTAACCTATCAATGTCTTGTGCTCCTTCAATTTCTTGTATTTTCCTTCAGTCTGGAGCAATCTGTCCTTGAGTGCCTGGTAGGAGTTATCACACTCAATTATTTGTGCTCCTATGGGGCGACCTAACTCCATGGTGGTGATCTAATTTTCTAGAATAGCCTTTTTTCGATGACACTCAACTCTTGGCACAACCACGTGAAGGGTGTGAGAGCCATCCTCATCTATTGAAATCTTTGAAAACTTCCTTGCTCTCTTCTTTGTCAGAGGCGTACTGATTCTACTCAGGAATTCCTCTATCTCAACGGCTGGATTAGTCTCCTCAACAGGGCTCCTCCTCATCCTATCTTTGAGCCAATCTGGTACTACCTGCTGTAGGTCGGAAATAACAAATGGCTGCTCATTCCTTGCTTCCTCTTCATGAACCTCTTCTCTAACTTCATCTTGATGAAGCTCACCGACTTCTACAGGCTAAGTATCTCCTGAACCTTGGGATTCTTGTCCTGTAACTGTGTCATCTTCTAATGCTGCCTCAATTTCATGTTGGAAGCATGTATCTGTGGCCGTTGTATCTGTGGCCGTTTCTTCATCTTCTTCCTGCCGGTTGTCTCTGGTAGGTGTGTTGACACTCTGTCCAACAGACTCCCTTCGTGGTGGCTGATTTGCCTCCTGTAATACCTGTTCCTTATTCAACATATTCCTCTTATTAGCAAATAATGAAACCTCTTGTATACTTGGAGAACGAGTCTTCAATGGCGTAGGTGATTCCACCTCAATTCTTGGGCTACGGGTGTCTCTTCTTCGTGACTTTGGAGCTCGAGCAACTTGTTTCTTCTTTGTAATAGTTGGCATCCTATGATCTCCCATCAAGTTGTAAGTAAGAGGAATCGACCTGCTCTTAAGCCTATTCACATGCCTCTCAACCCATCCTTTGGTGAATGTCAGGACTGGTATGCAAAGTGTATCCAAATCCGCAATCTCCGGCTCTGACTAATCTGGAAGTGGGAGTGGTGTATCCCTCACTGTCTGATGATCTGGATGAAGAGCATTCATATCCTTGTCTACACAGTGGAGCATGTTGGCGTGGTTTCTTTGACCGCTTTCAATACAGAATAAAGTTTCCCAACGGATACCTATCTCTCTTGAACAAAGTATTCAATGCTAAGATTGCAAGTAGATCGTAGCTTTCAACTCAAAGTTTCCTTTAATGCGAATGAACTTCGGTTGGCTTGATGTGATGTTCATTGTTCTTACCAGGAGGACTTCATGGTGTTCAGAATACGTGCAGTAACAACAAATATATGCTTTTGAAAGGGATTTTGTGCGAATGATTTGGCTTTGAAGTGCGAGTTTCCTAAAACTAACCAAAAGTGTGCGGAATTGAATGGCTGCAGAGATTTCGAAAATCTAAATTCTAACCTAAATGCAAAGGGTGTTATGCTCAATTTCAATGAACTTCAAACAAACGTTGTCTAGCCTCCTATTGGACAGCCTCGACAAAGTTAGTGCAATCTTCAAAGGGTAAAAAGGATGTTCAAATCACGATTCGATAATGCAATTACCATCACAACGATGCATAGCTACATATGAATCTTGATCGAAATTAAGTATAGAGTGTTCTAGTTGACCACGCAAGACAAGCTTACCATCAGTAAGATCGTTAGTGGTATGGATCAAAGAAGCTCACTTACATCAAACATAAGCATCCATATCTAACTATTAGCATGAAATTAAGTCCTAGTTGAAGTCAAAGGAAGAAGAAACCTCACAACTAGTCACAACAAAGTTTGAATTCACCATCAATGAAATGCTTTATTATGATTAGCCTCTGTGACAATCTCTTACAAAAATTCTCAAAGGGAGAATTCCCCTTCTTCTTCAAACAATGCAATGAAAACTACTCTAACTCAAAAATATCTACTCTCTATTCTGCTCCAATATCCACTAATTGCTGACTACTTCTGATTCTAACTATTACAAATGAGGGGGACTCCCCCTTATATAGCTGGCCAAGTCCAACGGACGGTCCAGATTGAATTACAATGGAGGGCTCAGATCGAGCCACCTCAGCCCTAGACAAGTTTTGCCCTAAAAACCGCCAGAAGGTGGAGGAGTGGTGTCATAAATGATCCCAAAAATAGCAGATTCCTCCTTGACCACTATGAGCAATTAATGCCCACTACCCTTCTAGAAGATTCTCGTCCATGACTCGGATTCCCTTGCTCTTCTCTCTGACCGCGTATGCTACGAATCGGGCCAACACCTCATCAACCTCCTCAGAAATTGCTGGAGTAAGATTAAGCTGATATTCCAGGATAGCCACCATCTGCTCATGTTTTTCACAAGACTTTCCCCAAGCCTCAATAGAATCCTGTGTACTCTGAATAATTGTTGAAAACGTAGAGATGTTTTCAAAGTCAAGCTGGGAAAACGTCCTCATCTCAGAGAAGAAAGGCTGCAATCTTGCCTTTAACCCTTCCACCTCTACCTCCTCATGAGTTAACCTCCTTGCGAACAACGCATCCAACGTGTTGAGGATACCCTCGTGAATATTCCTCATTGCTTTCTTGATCCTGGAGGACTCCATAGCTGCCGTGTCAAAGAAGCTCTTTCCAGTGAATGCCGCTGAATGCCACCCACGAAAATCATACCTGTTGCCTGCCTAGATCACTCCCTCATTCACCAAAGTTTGCGTGGGCACACGCATCAAAACAGCAAGGCGGGGAATAGTTTTGTCCTGAAAAATATGGGTGTCTCCCCAAGCTTGCTTGACACCATCTAAATGTGAAAGGATACCAGATGCATTCTGAAATGATGAGACAAGATCGGCCATGAATTTTTCTGCCTCAGTGCGGACATCGCTTATCCACTTGTCTCCCTCTCGTACAGCTCTCCTCACCTCCTCAATCCCACTGATTGGCTCTCGTGGTAGCTCAGGCGGAAGCTCTACCACTGGATTCTCCTGAGCAACTGGATGCGCTAGATGTTGCACATACTCGACCAATGCCTTGTGCTCCTTTTTCAATCTTTTATACTTCCCTTCCTTGTTCACCAGCCTGTCCTTCAATGCTTGGAATGAGCTTTCAGCTTCCTCAATCACTTGCACTCCGGAAGGACGTCCGAGTTCAATTGTGGTGACCGTGTAATTTTCTGGCATAGCGTCACTTAAATCATGATCCTCCCTTGGAACATCAATATGGAGGCTGCGTGAACCGGCCTCATTAGTCTCCATCTTCGTATACTTCCTTGCTCTCTTCTTCTTAGGCGACTTACTTGTTCTGTTTAGAAGCTCTTCCATTTCAACTGCCAGGTCAGTATCATCATCCTGATCCCTCCTGATTGGCTGTGAGAGCCAATTGCGCTGAATGTCGTAAATGATAAGGGGCTGCTCTTCAGTTGCTTCCACTTCCCGAACCTCCTCTCGAGTAGTATTTTGTTGAGGCTCAATTATTTCAACGTTTTGATCACTCTCCTCATGAACTCCAACCCTTGACTCTATGATGTCCTCCTCTTCGAAGGCATAATCAAAGTGGGTGTCTGTTTCCGTTTCCTCCCCTTCATCTGGCTTATTGGCACCTTCAGGGACGTTAGCACTTTGAGTATCCAACTCTCTCGGCATTGGTTGGTTAACCTCTCCAACCTCTGGTTCTTCATTCCTTTGAGCCCTCTGATCTGCAAACAGTGAGACTTCGCGCACGCTGGAGGAATGGGTCACCAACTGAGTGGATGATGTGTCCTCCGATCCCTGAGGTTTCGGCTGAACAGGCTCTTCCTGCTGTGGTGGCTCCACAACTCGGGCAATTTGTTTCTTCCTTTTCGCCAAAACTGGTGGCCTTTTATCACCCATGAGGTCGTACGTGAGGGCAACCGACCTTCTCCTTAATCTGTGAACGCGCTCCTCTACCCAAGCCCTTGTGAAAGTCAAGACGGGAATATACAAAGTGTCTAAATCCGTAATCTCCGGCTCAGCCCAATCTAGTGGTGGAATCGGCGTGTTCTTTATAGATTCATAATCTGGATGAATAAGCCTAGTATCCTCTTCGACTTGATCCGGCACTTGGACCACTTCACATTCTCTGATTAGTTTGAGAGGCAACCTCGAAAACATTCTTTTCGTAATCTTAGCCTCGTCTCCAGCGTTCGCCGAAAAATCCTCCAAGTGAGCTCTGTGTCTGTACTCCTCACCCTGAATTGTTCCAATTTTTCCCTGAGGATCAAAATCCTGCCAGTTGGTATGAAGAGTCAACTTATAGAACTTTAATTCATCTTCAGCCTCCTTGGCTGCCTGCAAAGTAGGGCATTCTTCAAATGAGTTTCCCAACACAATGGGAAAGTGCAAGCCTCCCTTCTTCTTTCTCCTTATGATTTTGTCGTAGGCTACCAGTTGCCTAGACAGCTCAAGTAGTATCATCCTGTTCGTTGGGTACCTCGGTAGTTTGTAGACGTACGAGTCGTACCCCGGCAGCCTTAAATAAGTAAACTTCGGGAATTGGACGAACCAAAACCCATACTCTTCTATTAACATCTGTGCCTCTTCAGATATTCTCTGTTGCAACCTCCGCTGAAGGGTCCTTGTGATATACATGGTGAAAGCATCATTTACTTTCTTGAAGTCAGCTGTGTGCGTGAGATGCGATTGTCTACAAGATTCGTGAATCTTGAACTGATTAAAACCACAGCCAATTGGTTCTTGGTATGCCAACCCTCTATATTTGGTCATTCGAGCAAGCATGTAAATAACATACGAGCTCATGTAGAATGTTCTCGTTCTCTTCAAATTCCGGAACTGCTCATCAATGTTGTCACTTATCATCTGAGCCCAATTTACTTCCACCTTCCCTTCGAGCACTACACTAATGTAAAAGAACATCCATGGCTTGAACACAAATGACTGCGGGCTGCCGTTAACCCTGCTGAGCAACATAATTATATCGCAGTACTCCTGTTTCAGCTCTTTTGAAATTATCTGCTTTGGCAGCCTGGCAGCAGGAGGCTTTGGTTTTTGCATCCAAGTGGTGTTGATCCTCTTCATCCACTTCTCGAAGGACGTGGCATACATCTTGTCGGCCTTTTCTTTGGATTTGTACAGCATTTTATCTGTAGCCAGTATCCTAAACGCCTCGCCAATTGCGTTAGGTGCAAAGTTGGCCAATATCATACCATCTGGAGAAACAATAGTCCGATCATCTGAGTTGTAAAAGTTGGCGCACTCCAAGATCAGCTCTGGACAATGAACTGCTGGCTGGAACCCGGCCGCTGCATATAACCTGCTCTTGACAATGTTGCGCGATGCTTCTGTCGGAAGATTGCCACCTTGCCCATACATTCTGCGCATGAAAGCCTCGAGGTTGAAAGGCCCAAGGTTGGTGTCCGTCAAGTTTCCAAACTTCAACACAATCTTTGACTCCGGAATAAAAGACTTCTTCAAACTTTTGATGATCGCCTGCCTGGAGGCATTTTCTTTGACAGCTTCGTTATTCCCAGCCTTAGCTCCAGCTTTGCTTGTTCCAGCAACATCAGCTTTTCGTCCTTCGGCCATCTGCAAAACAAGAAGCAAACATTACACTCCAAACTTTTAAAATAAAAATTACGAAAGACGGCTGGCGAATGGAGTTGGCTGCAAAAATAAATGTGAGTTATTAGCTTCATCAGTAAACTTCGACTTCAAACCTCGATAAAATTCTGAACTTCAACAATTTTGCAGCCAAAAGAGATTAACTCTAGCAATCCCAACTTCGGAAAATGCCTCAAGTTTCAGCAACTTTCAACAATTTTAAATCAACAACTTCGAAAGTTATAAATCAGCAACTTCGAAGGTTTTAAATCAACAAGTTTGGAAGTTATAAATCGTCGAGTTTCAATAATTTCAAATCAGCATGTTTCAACAATCAGCACTTCAAAAGTTATAAATCAGCAACTTCGAAGGTTTCAACAATTTCAAATCTGATTTGATTCTAAACATTCAACAACTTCAGAAAATTTCAAGCTCAAGCAATTTTGACTTCCAGCACAATTAAACGATTTCAGCTTTCAGCAACTTTGAAAATATTAAATCTTCAAATACTTACCTTCAGCAACTTGGAGAATTAAAAAAAGCTTAACCTCGGCAGCTTGCACTTCAAGCTTTATTTCAAATCTCAGCAACTTCGCAACTTTAGACCTTAGCAACTTCACAAATCTTCGAGAAATTCAAGCTTCTTGAAAAATCGATTTCAACACCCCTCACACTTTCAGCAACTCTCAATCTTGAAAATATCAAACCTCACAACCCAACAATCACTCTCAACTCACCAGCATAAATCTCAGCTTCGAATTTTGTGAGATGAGAATGAAAATCCTCAGAGTTTTATAACCAAAAGCTGGTGCTAATTTTAGCAGATGCCATTAATTCTCTTCATCATGACTTACGCATTTGCTAAATTTGAAAGAGAATATTCCAGTCGTCTTACAGTCGTCATAGCAATTTGCTATTCAGGGAGATTCTTTCCTTGATTCAAATTTAAACTTCCCTCCCGACTGCCAGTGATCTCGAAAAAAATCATTTTGCTTTGATTTGAAATAATCTTAACTGCCTTTTTAAAATGGCATATTTAATTTATTAAAATTTAATTCAAATGCCATTTTAATTTATTTTACCAGCGTCTGTGAGAATTCGATGTCGACACTTTAAAATGGCTAGGCGAAATTTATTTTCCATCCATAATTAACTCCGAAATAAATTCCCCACGATTAATATCGTCCAAACTTTTAAAATTTCATGTGTCCAAATTAAAGGGGGAATTTTAAATTTGACTTAGGAAAATAATTAAATCAATTAAATTAATTAATTTCTCCGACTTAGGCAAATTTTTGAAATTAATTGCCTAGAGAAATTTTAATTTCTCCCAACGCCTTCAATTTTTTTTTATCTTCACGTCTTGATCAAACATCAAATAACTCTTTCCTCTTGAGGCGCATATAACAGTTGAGCCTTCATTTTTAAGTGGGGCGCAAATTAATTATAGGTTGAGTTTTTTTATTTTATTTTAACGCCTTAGTTTATTTTTGAATAATTTCTCCTATAGGCGTACTTCACACTTATGTCTTCATCTTTGATTTTTCAATCATCTTGGTCTTAGGCGCAAATCAAAAGGGGGGGAACATTTAAATTTTTTAACGTTTTAAAATTTATTCTTCCCCTCTCTAACCAAGGTGCAAATCATGCCTTTGGTTTTCTTCCAACGTAAAATCATCTTGGGGTTAGGCGTATTTGAGAGTTGCTCTATTCTCTTTGACGTGCCTTGGGAAATTTCCTATCACCCTCTTCAAAGCGCAACATCAAGGGTAAGCTTTCATTTTTGGGGCGCATATCATGGGTGGCTTTTAATGTCAACGCTTAGGAAATTTGCAATATACCTTCTCCAAAGTTGGGCGCATCTAAGAGTAGCATCTTCAAATTTAAGGCGCATATAGGGTGAGTAGCTTCCATTTAATAACATTTTATCCTCCAAACTTGGGCGCATATAGGTGTGTTAAGTTTCAGATTTTGAATGCCCTAGAAAATTTTCAAGCTCCTCTTCGAAGTTGGGCGGGGCGTTGAGCTTATATTAGATAAATTTTGGTCTCCCCCTTCAAGGCGCATATAGCATATTGAGGTTTCATTTTGGGGCGCATATGACAGGGGTGGCTTTCACTTTGACTTAGACTAATTTCAAGCTCCATGGCGCATATCATCTTCTTCACTTCAAGGCGCATACAAGACCTTGTACTTCCAGATTTGAAATACTCAGAAAACTTTCAATCCTCAAGTTTAATGGCGCAAATCACATGCTGATCTTTTAATTTGTGTCTTGGGCGGGTTTGAAGTTCTTTGCAAAGAGGGGCGCAAATCACCCATGTAACGTTCAGTTTGATGACTTAGGAAAATTTGAAGTGTTCTCTTATTCTCCCAGGCACAAATAAGGGTACTCCTCAAGGCGCATATTGCAAGGGGAGCTTCAGATTTCAACGCTTTAGTGTATTCTCTAGCTCCCTTCATCCCAGGCACAAATGACAAACTAAGCTTTTAGTTTTCAACGACTTAGAAAAAATTTCTAACTCTTCCTTCAAAGAGGGGCGCAAATAGCCCTCAGAGCTTTCAGTTTGGTAACTTAAACAAATTTGAAGCCTTTTCTCCTCATTTAAGTTCCTGGGTGCATATACCATGGCCTACTTCCAATTTTCTCATCCAACACCCTAGGCGCATATGACATGTTGAGCATCCAGTTTTCAATACTTAGAACTTTCTCAATTCACTCCTAAGGCCTCAGGGGCGCATTTTAGTTAGGGAGCTTTCACTAACGTACTTAGAAATTTCTATTCCTCAATCGAGTAGCATTTCCTACCAACTTCTAACACTTAGAAAATTTTGGAGTTCTTTATCCTTAGAGCGGCTACCTACCAACTTCCGGTTCAATCTCCAGGAAGCAAATAATACTAGACTTTTAATTTCAAACTAGGCAAATTTCTGAATAATGGCCCCTTCCGCAGTATATGAATTTATCAACTTTTAATTTCATGACTTAGAATATTGTCATACTCACTTTCAAGCGCATTTCCCCCTGTCAACTTCCAATTTCATCATAGGCGCATATGATATGTCCAACTTTCATTTCCTACGCCTTAGTCAACTTTCAAGCTTCCCTTTTTACCCCAGGCGCATATGACCCATGGAGCTTCCAGTTTCGACACCTTTTAAACCTTTGACTTTGGTGGGCGCATTTAGGACCCTGAACTTTCAATTTATGTGCCTTAGAAAATTTCTCAAAGACTTTCCAGTCTAGGCGCAAATCATACCCTGGGCTTTTAATTTCATCACTTGGAAAACTTTAACTTACCCCCTTAAGCTGGGCGCATTTAGCTAGGTATGCTTTTAATTTTCCAGACTTAGTCAATTTTCCACTCATCTTCAGCTTCTCAAGGTGAATTTCGATGCCGGACCCCAAATTTTATCAAACCTAGTGGATTTCGTGCCTCTTACCAGATTTAGGGTAATTTTCTCCTGCTAACCCTAATTTGCCCTGAGTCTCTATTTTTAGAAAGTTCCTTGAATTTCGTGCCTTCAACTGAATTTTGACCCCAGAAAGCCTGATTTTTTGCCCTCCTCTGAACTTCAACTGATTTGTGCTGTTGATCCCTCATGCCTTTCTGCACCTGCTATTTTTAGCAACCTACTAAAAATAGAAATTGCTCAGAAAGTCTTCAAATTTTATGTGTTGAATGCCTGAAGTGTAACGATCATAGCTGGATGCTGTTTTTGCGTGACTGTCCGTTCTGCCCTTGATTTTAGGAAACCCTAATTTCTCTGCCCATGCCTGCTAAAAATAGCAAATGTTTGATTTTTCATCCTCTGCAACTCCGTTTGTCTTGAAATTTGCGCCAAAGATCCCTCATCACATGTTTGACTTATACTTGCTGAGATTTGATGTCGGCCTGCTATTTATAGCTGCTTCTGAAGTGACTTACTATTTATAGTAAGTGCTTGTTTCTGAGGCTTCCTTATCTCCGTTTGACTTGAAATTTGGACAGCGTGCTCCTCGTTGGTGAACTTGCCTGTTTGCGTCGGCGCCCTAGATTGACTTTCTATTTACTGCTAGCCATTAATAGAGAGCACCTTACTAAAAATAGTAAGTGCTCGATTGTCTTCAAATTTTGCCGGCCAGGACTCACGAAGATGATGTCATTAGTGGATGATACTTGTTTGGAGCACTGGCGTCGATTCCTCATTTTAGCCACAGG
>VDFB02005057.1:0-18405 GCA_007258455.2 Sequoia sempervirens
AAATGTTGGTATTTTCATAATTTTTCCCTCAAACCATTGACATTGGACTTAATCCTATCTATGGAAGCTTTAATGACATTTGGCATATTATATGGATTATCTATATTGATTTTCCATGTGGTTAATGAATGTTCCTTAAGGTGGTTATAGATGTGTAGTTATTATGCGTACTGACTTTACCATGCAGATTTAATATGCTAAGTTAAGGAAGACACCACTAGTTAGGCATGCACCATAACATCCAACAAAGGAATTGCTCCAAGTCAAAGGAGGTCGACGGTAGAAGATTCTTCATGCAACTGAACCTAACTGCCTTGTAGTGAACTTTAATGATTGAGCATGCACATGCATTACTGCTGAGTTAAATCTACATTTGGACCTACATGTCTGACTAGATTCCATTCACACGTAACCAACATTGCTCCATTTCCTCTATTTTCCTTAACTGGCATCCTCCCAGTCATGGAGTTGATTGCCTCATTTAGTTGTTAGTATGAATAATGATCGGATGCTCCTTCTTCAAAGGTTGCACAATTTGATATTGTACTGGCACTCTTCAATTTTTAGTAATATAGATACATTACTCTTTTGTACTCATAATTCACAGTGAATAAAATAGAGTTTTGAGTTTGATCATCTGATTTTTCATTAGTTTTAGAGGATACTTATCCAAGGGGGCCCCACTTGGTGAGTAATTTGTCTCCTTAGTTTAGCATTAGTTTAGTATTACTTGTTGTTTAGTACTTAGTTAGAAAACTGGCACCGATTGTTCCTACAACCAAAGTAGATGGAGCAGTTTCCTATTTGTTGCTCAAATTTTTATTCATGTTATGCATTTTAGCTTAGCATAGTCATTGATCGATGTTCAACATTTGTTTCATTCCTTTTCAAGAAATTTACTTTCAGTATCATTTGTTCCTTAGCTATAGAATGGAATGGATACTTTGAGTTCCTAGTGCACATACTATGCTAGCCCATTTCAATTTCACGTCCCTGGGTTGACAAGTTAAATGCACCTTCATGATGGTTGAAATGGCTATTTAGGTTAGATGTCCAATCTCTAAATCATGGTTGTAAATGCTTAGTTATTAAGATCATTTTAGGAGGTCAACACCATCCTCAACCATGCTAGCAAGCTACAACTCTTGACTGCTACCCTCCAAGGTATCCCTATCTATTTCTTGTCTATCTTTAAAATTCCAAGATACATAGTGGAGAAGCTTGAAAAAATCCAAAGGAACTTCTTATGGTCTAGGATTGAAGAAAAGAATAAGTTAAATCTAGTTAGCTGGGACAAAGTTTTCTTACCTAAATCTTGTGGTGAGCTTGGGATTAGGAATGCACAAAGAACTAATAAATCTTTGATTGCTAAGGCTGGATGGGATCAATTAAGAAACAAAAAGGATTGGTGTAAGATTATGAATATTACTAAGCATGTCAACAACATACCTATGATTAAATTCCTTTCAGATGATCACCCTAATGGCTCACTGGCCTAGATTAATATCTGTAGGTTGGAAAGGCTACTCACTTCTAGGATGAAATGGAAATGAGGGAATGGTAGTTGCATCAAATTCCAGGAGGACCATTGGCTGTTTGATTCCCCCTAGTGCTCTCTCGACTCAAGAACCTTATGAAACCTGCACAACTATTCTTTGGTATGTATGTGAGTGATTAATTTCATGGCCAATTGATTGCGAGGAAATGGAAATAAATGTCTCTATGATGCCCCTTGTCTCTTGAGTTGAATTGTTGGCTAAGTCTTTACAGGATTTTACTCTCAATGACCAAACTACCTTTATCCAACTTTAAGGGTGAGTTATTTTTGGTTAAAGATTGGCTGGGAAACCTTTCTGTCAGAACAACTTACAATCTATTGTCGATCTAGGGTGTGCAAAGTAGACTTTGGAGATAGGTCTAGAACAAACACATGATCCCTAATTTTTTTTTTTTTTAGGATGGCCTGTCATAATAGGATCCTAACTCAAGATAACTTGAGGAAAAGTGTATTTTAGATCTCGAATAGGTTTTTGTTATGTAAATATAATGAATATTCTATTGGTAATTTACTACTGCATTGTTTGTTTGTTGTTGAAGTCTAGGAACTAGCTTTTGAAAAAACTATGGACCCATTGGACTATGTTTAGAGACATCAAATCCCTAATTGAGGGTTGGTCTAGCCCCTTCCAACATCCAATCCCTAGAGAGAATTGGTACAAATTCCTCCCATCATCAATTGGTGCTTTTGGAAAGAGAGGAATAACAGGTTTTCCAAGAATATTGAGATGAATCCTAAGGAGGTTTTTGGCATTGTTCTAAGGCTTGTTTCTAAAAATATTTCAATTTACACTAGGAAAATACTTGGAAAAGAACCTACTAAGCATGGGATCAAGATGGCTAAAGCCTGGAATAGGAAGTTGGAGATCAAGTCCTTTGACAACTCTAGGGCCCAGGCTAGATGTGACATAGTTTGGAAACCCCTAGATAGGGGGTAGTTCAAACTCAATTTTGATGAAGTGGCCAAGGGGAATCTTGGCAGGGCTAGCATTGGGACTATTATCAGATATAGCAGGGGTAATGTTTTGGCAAGTTTATTGAGAGGCATTTGAATTTAGACTTCCATGACTAGGAAAGCTAGGGCTCTACTAAAGGGCATCCAGTTAGCTATTACAATTAAGTTTGGTTGGGCCATTCATAATTTTAATGAGTGGTCTTGTCACAAATCAACATACCCTTATGATTCTGGATTCAATTTTCTGATCTATTAGGCCTCTCAAGTTGATGTGACTTTTTCTTTTCATGTGGAGTTCTTTTTGTTTCCACTCAACATAGCTAAAAGATTTCATAAATAAAGGATTTGTACTTAGGGATTTCCATACTTGGCCCTATAGCCACTTGGCATCAGTATTTGTGCATGAGCAATTTGAATGGAAAAATAATTTTTTGCAACCTAAGTTTTTTTAATTATGAGCCTGCATAGATATCCTCCTTGGAAATGATATCTAGCACATGAACTACCAATTTCCTTTCTCAATCGCCATTATCTTGGTTGGCATAAGAATGGTATTTTGTGAGTGATTTTTCACATTGATGGTCATTTTAATTTCCTTCTCTCGTGAGGTTGTTGGTATCTCAGAGTAAAGTGCATCAAAAATGAGAGGTGACAGCGTGAGGACTAATTTGGATAACTATGAGGAACTTTTTAAGGATCCCTTGGTGTGGCATATTTGCACTGAAGGTGGATTGACACTGTTGATGGAATGCTTACAAGGGCATGATGTGAGCATTTCAACACAATTTGTGAGCTCTTGGTAACATAGGAGGGTCATGATGGGGGGTATCTCCTACAAGGTAAATGAGGAAGTCATAGCTTAGGAAACTAGTCTTTCATGCAATGGGAAGAAGTAAAAAAAAGACACCAAGACCCAAGATAATGACAACCTCAATGCTTTCTTCAAAGACAATGAGAATCCAGTAAGGACTTAGTTAGAGTTTGAAAGGGAAGCGCTCCCTCATCCTTGGGACTAGGTTTGTCTAGATATCATGAAATATGTGACCATAGAAGGTAGGCATAGGGTGTTTTACTATTATCATCTGCCAGTTTCTCAATCATCTACATCATAAAATGTTGTTAAGTTTCTCATTCTTTTTGCTATCTAATTTGGAGAATTCTATTAATATGTGTTTGGACACTACTACCTAAAATCCTAATGAAATGCCCCCCTACTACTTAACCAAGGTCTGATCCTAAGACTTTAACAGTTCCATTTAGCTCTTTGTCCATCCAAACCTATTTGTTTTTCAAATTGAGGAGTTTTAACCCCTTGACCAACCCATTTTGAATCCCTCCCTGGCAGAGTCTCTAGGCCCTAAAAGGAAAACCCCTCTAGAGGACACCAAGAATTCCCCTACACCTAAATCCTTGGACAAAGAAAAGAAGGGTGGTGTGGGGAGTGATCAGTCAAAAGTGGGTATCATGCTCTATGAGCTCAAAATTGATCCCTGTAGATGGAAAGAAAACCAACTACAAGGGAAAAAGGTAAGAAAGAGTATATTTTCTAGGTGGAGCTACTGACCATTTATAGTGGTAAGAAGGACAAGGTGGGTAGAGATTCTAAAGGGGAGACTATTGTGGCTACTATTGCATAAATGGGGGTGGAAAATACTCAAGAGATCACATAGATTGGTGAAAAGAAAAAAGGAGGTGCTTGTGAATGATATTTTGAGTGAGCAGGAGCAGACTAATAACAAAGGAAAGGGTAAGAAAGATGATATGGAGGAGGACGAATTTGTGGAGGGACCTAGTCACTTTTTTTACTTCAACAGGATGCTCTAGGAGGATTTGACGACCCTCTCCTCGGACCTAGGGGCTAATGGAAAAAGATGTTGTTAAGAATATGGACAAGGAGGATGACTATAGCAAGCTACTTCAGCACATGGATAAGCTCAAAAGGGAATTTTCTAGGTTGACCTAGCTCATCGTTAAAATTATCCACCATTCTATAAGTACCCTTTTCATTGTGCTCAAAGAAGAAGTGGACAAGAAGACTATGGGGGAGGGCACCAAATGGGTTGGGGTGTATGTTCTAAACCTCCTCATATAGAAATGAGAGGGTATAGAAAATTAGTATGTTGTTTCTCTTTGTTTTGTTGTTGGTTCTTCATGTGTTAGCTATCGTTCTACTATCTTTGTGTCCTATTGTTTTGGTAGTTTCTTTTTTAATGCTCTGGAATTGATTTTTTTGGCCCTTTAGGCTAGTGGTGTAAAGGGTACAACACCTTGCAAATGATTCTTATTATAAAAAAAATAGAAGAAGGTTTAGTTTCTCTTAAAATAACACTTCGACTATGTATTATCTTTTGTACAATAGGATCGCAAAGCTTGTATCCTTGAACAAACCATAACTATATTTGATGAAGATACATTTCACATCCTTTTTCTCAAAAAAAAATTCCTTCTCCTTTGGCACATGTGCATATGCCTCACAACCAAAAAATCTAAGATGTCTTAATGAAGGTGTAGGTGTCATCCACCTTCTAGGAGCACCATCTGCAAAACTAGCCTTCACTAGAAATGAGAGAATCCAAAGGCTATTTTACCAAAACAAAAGTGAATAAAAGAGATGAATATATTACATAATGTACAGGATTATAAAGCCGTGAAAATGCTGACGGGTAAGAAAACTACCCACATAGGAATAAAAAACTAATTACACTATTAAATGTAATCTATTGTGCCTAAGTTAAAACTTAAGCCTAAGTAAATATGATTTACTCTAACACCCCCCCTTAAGTGCAACTTAGGGAGAATGAATGAGGATGAAAAATGTAGTATGGTTTCTGGCTACACAACCATGTTAGGTACCCATTTACAAAGCATAAAAATCTCTCACAAGTAGAGAAAAGAAGAAAAATCCTATGGGAAAAAACCCCTCTCGAAAAGAGAGAAAAGGAAAGAAAAATAATGCATGGATGGAGGAATCAATTATAGACTACCCCCAAGTACTAAAAACATCATGTATCTACAATCAATTCCCCCCATAAGAGGGAAAGAGAGAGACTATTTAGGCCCCCCACAATGTGTAATCACCTACAAAAATGGTAAGTGTCTAAAGACAAAACATGATCTAGTGTCAACAAACAACTTGTCTCTCTTTCAAAAGAAACAAAACCAAATGCAAATGAAGGTATGCTTCCCAAAGAAGCATGAAAATGTATGATGGTATCTCTGAAATCTGCTCATGTGTCACCAAGACCTTGGAAGATGATGCCACAAACCAATCAGAAACATGCCCAATCACAACAGAAGGTGACAAACAAGGTACGACTGGAAATTAATCTTGAACACTCTCTAGAGACTAAAATTGGGTGACAACAGTTGTATCACAACTATCATCAAATAGGAGGGATATGCCCTCAAATGTGTCCACCAAATCTAAAATATGATATTCTATGAACAAGAAACCAATATCCAACAAATGTGAATCCCAATTAGGAAGACCATGAGATACTAGTGATGAATCACTGGATGTGTGCAATGAATCATCAACAAAAAATGAATTATCCTGCTAAATAGGAATGATAGGAGTCTCAATCAATGATTCTACACAATTAATCACTGAAGGTGAAGGTACATCAACTATCTCTAATGGAGAAGAAGGACCATCTAAAGAACCCTCATCATCCTCATCTAAAGACTCAAAGTATTCCAAAACTTCAAACTCCTACATAGTAGCATGATCATAGCATATCCTATTAAAAATTGAAGAGAAACAAGACAATAGGAAACAAGATCATCTGGGAATGGATAAATATCAGCATCTCCATTTATTTCCCAAATTTTAATCCAAAGAGTATATGGACACTCAAAATGATCAATCGCATCATCAATATGCATTGTAATAACTCCTAGGACATGATCCCTTTTGCAATTCCATGCAAACTTATTACTAGTAGTACCAAGAAGGGGAACAAGATTATATAGGTATGGAAAAAGATGAAGCCATCTCAAGTGCTTCAATATACCATCTCTCCATTGTGTATAATTTCTCCTTTTGAACATAATCATAGCGGGATGCAAAGAAAACCCCATAATCAACTATGACAAATCTACAAAAAATAATGACAATAATCTTCAACAACAAATAGAAACTCACAAATACTACAAATGAAGAGAGAACAATATTGAACTCCAACAGATTAAGAGCACCAAAAAATAGGAAAAAAAAGGGAAATTCCTCAAATACTACAAAGGTGATGAAAACACCTTTTTGTTGATATATGGTTTACAAAAATTGGCCTCCATTTGCAAAATTTATGCAAAAAAGAAGAAAAGGCCTATTGAGGCACTATCAGCATCTCCAGGGGCTCTTGGTCACATCATACAACCACTACAAGCATCCTTGACATCAAAAAGAAAAGAGACAAACCAATTAGGGCTCACAAGCCATCAACAAATAAGGCATAATCATCGAGCACCAATCACCATCAAGCAAGAGAACCTCTTGTGAGACTTTCTCACACCAATGAGAATGATTGCAAAGCTATATGAAGGGAAAAAAATGTTCCACTGTAGCCAATGTGAGATTAAGTTCCCAGAAACACAACTTCAAATAGCTTCAAAAACTGGCGCCCACTTGGCTGTGCATCTTGAAATCCTAAATAAATGTTTGGGAAAACTTTATTAAATATAAAGTTTCAAAGCAAAAAGGTTGGTTATGGTGTCACAAAGAGTAGAGGCTACTAAATATTTAGGCTTTCTGTATAGCCACAAATCTCAGTTGGTGCCTCTCAACAGAGCCTTCCAATAGATTTGAAATATGATCAAACTAAAAATAATGCCCTCTAAATGCAAATCGAGCCTCTTTAGTATAAAATAGGGCTTTGAATGTTGAAAATACCACCTATGCAATGAAAATAATGGCCTCCAAATCTCAAATTCACAGCCAACAAACTAGTTCTATTGGCCTCCAAGCAACAAAACACAAGAATAGAAATGCCTTAGCCAATGGATCATGCCTCTCTACTATGTGCAATCTTCAGGAGATAAAAATAAATGCCTTCAAAAAAATAGGAATCAAGCCCTATCTCTATCAAAATGTGTTTGAGGATTTCAAATCAAATGGCCTACCAAAACACCAAATTGTGCCTCTACTAAAAAAAAATATGGCTCCTCTTGCTTTGAATTGGGTCACCCCTCAAAATATGAGTCATTGTCAGAATTGTTTGTTTTGTTCAGGAAACAGGATCTCGTCAACATAGACAAATTGTGTGCCTCAATAGAGATTAAAAAATGCCTCTGGGAGTGGCTTGCGGACTACCAAATCATGCCAAAGTGATTCACTACTCTAGGCACCTCAAAAAAAATGCCCTTTTAAAAAATTGAGAATCGGGCTTCTAAAAAAAATGTCTTTCAACAGGTGAAAAAGAAGCCCTTTTTCCAATGAAAATATGTTGCCAACAATGGAGTAATCAAAATTCTTACAACACAAAATGACAGGCTACAAAGAATTAGAGCCTCCACACAACAAGATACCAACAGGAAAAAGAGAAATCAAATAGACAATTTTGAAATTTAGAAAATTTCAAATGCCAGAAAAATGATCTCAACACTCAGTGAAAACTCTCAATGGTGGAAGGATGGTAAAGTGATATGCTCTGATACCATGTAGGTGTCATCCACCTCCCAAGAGCACCATTTACAAAAAATAACCTTCATGAGAAATGAGAGAAGCCAAAGGCTATTTAACCAAAACAAAAGTGAATAAAAGAGATGAATATATTACATAATGTATAGGCTTATAAAGCCATGAAAATTCTAGTGGGTAAGAAAACTACCCACATAGGAATAAAAAACTAATTAACCTATTAAATGTAAACTATTGTTCCTCAGTTAAAAATTAAGACTAAGTAAATATGATTTATTCTAACAGAAGGAATGTGACTCGACCATGCTTCTATAGGCATCTTATCAGCAAGAACTGATGTAGGACACCTATTAATCAAGTAACAAGCAATGACAACAACTTCAGCCCAAAACCTTTGTTATATACTAGCACCACTCAACATACTCCTAGATTTTTCCATTAGTTTCCTATTCATTATTTCTACATCTCCATTTTGTTATGAAGAATACTAAGTTTTCTTTTGTCTATGAATACCACAATCTTTACAGAAGTTGTCAGAATCTTTAGATAAAAATTCACTGCCATTATCAATCCTCAAACATTTTATTTTCTTTCCAATCTACAACTCAACCATTGCTTTAAATTCTTTAAATTGATTGAAAGCTTCAAATTTTCTCTTTAGAAAGTATACCCATGTCCTTCTACTATAATCATTAATAAATGAAACATAATATGTGGATTTATCAATTAAAGGAACATCCACAAGACCAAACACATCAGAATGAATAAGATCCAATACACCACAAGGTTTATGAGAACTTGAATAAAACTAAACATGGTTTTATTTTCCATAAATGCAATGCTCACAAAAATCAAATTCAAGATTACAATCAAATAACCCTTCAACAAGGTTTTTTTATTTTTCAAGGTCTTTAGACCCTTTTCTCCAATGTGGCAAAGTCTTTGTCATCATAACATAGTTTTCTATATAGGTAACATTGATTCAAAACAAAGAGCACCCTTGGTTATGAAAAATCCATAACCATCTGTTGAAGGTGAAACCCTCACTTCTTCCACAGATTTTCTCTTCACAAAAGTACTAAATTGTACTCAATAATGCATGCATCAAGCTTATACAATTTTCCATATCTAACACCTCTAGAAATCACCATAGCACCTCTGACCATCTTGCATCCTACATCAGAAAATACTACCTGCACACCTACATCTATTAGTTTTCTCACAAATAATTTTTTTATACTAAACAAGGGATATGCAACACACCATTAATCCTTTTTATTCTGCCATCAAGAAATATGATTTTAACTTTACCACAACCAACAATGTCTAAATGAGAATCATTACCCAAGTACCTGCATCAAATTTTCCATATTCAGAAAATCAATCTTTATTAAAGGTCATATGGAAAGATGCACCTAATACAATTAACCATGCATCATTACCTGCATGAGTTGCTAATTAAGCTGCAATTAATGCATCACCATATTCCTTCTTAGACTTAGAATCAAAATCAAATTTCTTAGTTTTCATCTTTTTTTCTTCTTTACAGTCCTAACAAACATATTCAAGGTTATGTTAGTTCTAGCAAATAAATTTGGACTTTCTAGGAGACTTATATCTTCCCTTGGACTTGGATTTTTCATGCTTCTCATTCTTCTTTCCTTTTTCCTTAGGTCTTCCATGAAAATTTAGGGTCTCCTTGGAATTTATGGATACCTTCCTCCTCATCTCTTTAGAAAGTAAAGAACCCACCACATATTCAGTAATCAATATAATAGAAGTAATCCCAATATCCATAGCAAGAGATTCCCATGAATCAGGCAAAGAACAAAGCAGGATCTGACATTCCTCTTCCTCATCCATTTTGACACCAACTGATGCAAACTAAACCACCAACATATTGAATGCTTCTAGATGGTCTGTAATTCATCTACCCTCTTCCAATATCAAGGAATATAATTTATTCCTCAAGAAAATGTTGGTCACTAAAGACTTGGCTTGATACATCTCACCAAGCTTCTTCCATAGTTTATGTGTAGAGGTCTCTTCTTGGGCATTGATTAAATAAAACTTTTCCAAGCACAATTTGATTAGACCCTTGTATTTACAGTCCATAACATCATATTGAGAAACTTGAGTAGGATTAGTAGACCTTGAAACATTCTCATCAACAACATCCCAAAGATCTCTAATGATCAACAAATCCTCCATCTTCAGTTTCCACATTTCAAAATTATTTCCATAAAATTTATCCACCTTTATTCTCCCTAATGAGCTTTCCATTTGAAAATTCCTACAACAAGATCATAAAGTTTCTTCTACACAAGCTCCCACTCAAATTTGGACTAGTTCAAAAACCAAACAACCCACAACTAAAACCAAAGGTGATCATACTTTGATACCATTTGTAAGGAAGCTAAGGTAGCAGAACAACTTCCTACACTAATCTTAAGAGGAGAATAATTCAAAACTTTTACATATCTTTAACAACTATAGAAAATTAAATAGAAATAAAAAATTTATCTTGCATTTTTACAACATAATGATTCGTGGGAAGCCGCTTTTAAGGAGAAAATCCCACACTCAAAAGCCACTTGATATATTGTTAGAAATCACAAAAAATTACAATACTTGTGGGTATCATGATCATGTTTAAAAAGTGGCGATATGATGGGTATGTGTAGGGTATGCTTGGCTACCAACTTCTTTTTACCCAAAATTGATGGGGAAACTAAAGGGTTTTAAAGGAGATTCTCAACTTTCTACCAATATAAATTATACTTTTACTCTTGAGATTTAATAGAGTAATTACTATTCATTTTTCTGTTTAAATTATGACTAAAAGTCTTGATTGATAGGATTTTTAAAAAGCATCTATAGCTTTCAAAGCGATCACATTCTATGCTTTGCATGCTATAAGATTTAAAAAAAAAAAAAAAAAATCATGAAGTTTTGATAGGATTAGTGGTAGGGCATACAAGAGTTTTTATATTTTAAAAGTTGTAATAAAAAATCATAATTAATTATTTACTTGGAAATTTTTTAAAAAATATGCATCACATTGGGACATGGTCACTCTACTTATATCTAAAATATTATAAAAAATAATTATCATTTTACCTACTTGTGGTTGGGTTGATTGATAGACATCTGTATTTTTCCATGAAATTTAAGTGCTACATTGAAATTTTAGAATTTTCACTTGAAATAGATTTATTTTTAAATAAACCTAGTAGTTTAGAAACTACATTCAATTTTCTATAGATACTATTCTTACATATTTTTCAAATAATATAGATAACTTATTCAAATTTTTATGTCAAGTTGCCTAACTCTGAATTTTTTTATTTTTTTGCCACTTAAGGGCCTATTTTTTTCATGATGATCTTGCACATACCATTTTAGAGAAAGATTCTCATAGGAGTATCTCCAACTAGAGATCTAGAAGCAACACAACCACTATTAGAATCTCATAATACATCACAATACATAGTCGTAATACAATGCCCTCATAAAATAGGGTTTCCTTCTAGGGAAAGTCAAGATAATAAAATATCAGTCATCGGATATGAGACATAATGATGAATAGTTTATATTTACAATAATAAAATATAAATTATTTTTTTCCTTTTAGGGGCGCTTCCCCCAAGCCCTCACCAGGGAACGTTTCCCTTAGACCCCATCTGAGGGGTTTATCCCCTTGGCCCCTTGACAGTGGAGAACCAATCACACACCCCCGTCATCATTGAATGAAAAATATCATATGTATCAATAGTAAATTATGTAATTGCAAGATTGAGACACATTTTCTCAATAGTTGATAAATTGGAATGATAGATACAACCACCTTGATTATTTGGATTTTATTGACAAGTGTGAGCCACTTCCCCTTCCATGATGTAGATTTGATTTTTATTTTTTCAATTGTTTCTTCCCATATGTTGGACTTGATTTCCCCTATAAATAGAGGTAACCACCAAGTATTTTCATGGTAATTTTTGTATATTAAATTCTAGGATCATCTTTATTCACCTTTGTGTTGACCTTTTGGTATTGAAGAAAAATATGATTGAATTTCCTTATTTGTTATCTATCTAGATGCAACAACATAGTTTATCAAGAGAGAATGGATAGTGGATGACTCTTGGACATTGGATTGACCATAGTAGATTAATTCATGTATGAGTTTTTTGTGAGTAATATTGGTCAAAAAATATGGTGCTTTCACACCCTTCCAATCATAAGGAGAGCCATTAACCAAAATTGAGTACCACACAGTTGATATGCAATTAAATATCCACAATAGCCATTCTTTCTTGAACCCAAAATTTTCTTGTATTTTCATTAGAAAAATATAGTGAAGTCTATCATATGCTTTATTGATATCCCATTTCATAACCATAATGCTCTGATTCATCATAGTGATGGACTGGATGGTCTCATGGGTCAGTGTAGGATCATGGGGGTCCAAACTAGGCCCTTAAGTGAGAACGCAAATTCAAAAATATAGACTTAGTCAACTTGACATAAAAATTTGAATAAGTTATTAACATAATTTGAAAATAATGTAAGAAAAAAAATTGTAGAAAATTTAATTTAATTTCTAAGATACTATTTCTTTCTTGGAAAAAAGTAAATCTACTTGGTGAAAATTTGAAATTTCAATGTAGCAGTACTAATTTTCATGAAAAAATAAAAAAGTAGGTGTATGTTTGACCAACCTAAGTATAAGAAAAAAGTAATATATTTATTTGAAAATTTCAATATAAGTAGAGGATGATTCCTTGATGTGCCACATTTTATTTTGTAATTTTGCAAGTAAATAATTAGTTATGATTTTCTTATTAAAATTGTCGACCAAGTAATTGCTCTAAAATTTATGAAATTCAAATTTTCTTTTTTAATCCTATAGTGTGGAAAGCATAAAATGTGCTACATCTTTCAAATTCAAAAAATATGAAATCATTTAAGAATTATAGATTTTTTTTAATTGTCCTATCAATAAGGGCTTTAGTTAGACTATATGTATAAAATTAATAATAATTATTTATTTAATACAAAATAAGGCATATCTTATATTTATGGAAAGCTGAATTTTTTTCAATAAACCCTTTTCATTTCATCAAATTTGGATTAAAAATGTCGTCAGCCATTTTTGGTCATATTGCCACTTTTTGGACCCCCATGATCTTGCACTCTTATGGAACCCCTTAGATTCTTTTTTCTATGGTTCCATTTTAAAATTTTGCAATATTTGGCTTAGGCTCTCATTTTAGGCTTAGGGTTTGTGTTGTCAAAGCCCTTCCAAATTAACCTTTGAGTCTAGAAACCCTGGTTGGTGTTAAATTTCATTTTTGACCTTCTATTGTAGGTTCCCTATAATTTAAGTTATGACTCATGCCATCAAGACTGTTCTCTTATCAACCCCTAATTCCTAATGATACCAGTTGGTGCTTGTGGTCACTCTAAATTGTTGTCATTATTTTGGGGTTGAAATCTTTTATGAAAATTTTCCTAAGTTTATGATCGGATTTTAATATTTACCTTGGGGTCTTAATCCATGTCTTCATGCCCCCGACTGTCGTCTACCTAGTAATGTCCCTCTTTCAAAAAATAACATTTGTGGCAAGTGCAGATTTTGGTTATAAACTTCCTATTTGATCATCATAGGAAAATCTTGACCATTCCTCGTGTGCCTGCTCTATTTCATTCTTCATTAAAATATTTGAGCGGGATGGTGGGTAGTTGCCACATGTTAGGTCAGGTGGTGGGAAAATTTCTTCAAAAAGGTCATTAAGTGGAGCTTTGAGAAGGATCAACGACCGATATCGTAACACAAGTCTTCATCTGGGTTGTTCCCCACGCACCCATCAATTTTGTATATTGAGGTGGAGTAATCACATGGGCTAGCAGGCACTAGACATGTGTTACCTTTATGAGGTAGGACCGATATCTTTTAGTGATCAATGAATGATATCAAAGGGAAATCTATAGTGGTTGTTGGGTGACATGGTCAAATCTACACCCCTCCCTACCACCACATTGGACTTTATTTGATACTGATAAAATGTCATGGGCTAGCAAGAAAGATGACACTTGTTGCTCCATGGAGGGACCCATCAGTCTTTGGAGACGATGAATGTTTTATAAGAAAAGAGATCAACGGTTGATGATGAGTGATGTGTGTCAATCCTGACTGCTTCCCACCACCCTATGATGAGCCCACTTGTATCTCCCATTTCTTAGTGGGTGAGTGGACGACTGCCGTGTCAAATATTTAAAGAGCTCCGATGGACTTTAGTGAAGATAAAGCACTGCTAAATTTTGGCCGAGACTACACTAAGATTAAAAGAGACACCATATTAGAGTTGGTTTCTTTTGGCACATGTTTGAAATTTTGGAAATGCTTTTTGATTACAGCTATCAATTCTATCAGATGCTAGTACATGTGGGAAGGTGAAATTGAAGTAAGGTAAAGTACAAGATGATATTTTGAGGTTAAATCATGATCACTCCTCATTGTATTGTTGTGATGAATTGCAAGTAAATTAATTCCCATGAGCGAGTCGGTAAATATGACATGATGTTTTATCAAGTGCTAAGTATGTGATTAATTATGCAAGCAGAGTGGGTGCCTATCCACCTGGGTTTTTTTTATTGGGGAAAAGTATCAAGCACATGCAATTATTTTTGTTATAATTGATCATTTTGATTGATTATCCATTGATTTGTCACAATGTGTGATCAATGACCAAGGTTTGAAAATCAAAGTAGTTGATTGCCAACTCTCTCAGACAAGCTTTCTCAGAACATTAATGTAGGAACTCTCTAATTGCTCTATTTAACGAAGATTTCCTATTTGTTATTCTCACCATTTGATGTGTTCAAGAGTTGAGAATATGAGTAGGAAAATTTGGAGTTGTTCTTAGTAATTGCAAAGTTTGAGATAGTTGTTCTTGAGTTGATAGAGTTCATACATTGTTGGTAGTGTCTTTGTCTTGTGTAGTTACTCTGCTGAAATTGGACAAACTAAGTGTCACTATCAGTCTAGTCTGAAGGTCTAGGAGACTCAATCCCCTTGAGTCTCAATGTGACACTACCAAGAATGAATAGGATATCCCTAAGGTTCCTATAACTTAGAGGAAGAAAACAAAAGCTGGTAAGAAATCTGTAAGAAACATTGTCAAGTGTGCCTATCATCTGAGAAACAAAATTGTTTTGAAGGAACTTGTTAAAGGTAAAGGGAAGAAGTATGATAGGACTGAGAGGGAGGCAACAAGGAAGAACAAATACCACTAAACTTATCTGAGAAAGCATCATTCTCCCATTGAAGTCTCAAAGGATCCCTTAGATAGTGACACTGAGATAGATTCAGGTTACCACCAATATCTTATGGCCATGACTGAATTGGAAGACTCAAATGATGAGGTGGTTGATTTTTCCCCAATTTTAGTAAGGATACCAAGTAGGTGTACTTACTCTATTGCTAACAAAGTAGGGTAGCACCTTGTTTTCTTTCTAAGCTAGTGCTTGGTTTTTGGTCCTTTGTGTTGATTTGGTTCCTTTTGGTTGGTCTGTGCTTTTGGTGTTGATGGTGACTTTTATGGGTTTTATGTGGACACACAAGTTTTGTTGTTGTGACAATGACACGTTTTGTAAGGTTGGTGGGTCTTCTCCAACTAATGGTTTTTGGAATTTTCCTTTCCCCTATCCAACAAATGATTTCTTATAATAGTCCAGGGAATATTTCACATTCTGGTGAAATTAGTTTTGAAATGAAAGTGAAATGTAATGTGTAATTCATCCTAATGCTTGTTGCTCCCTTGTTCTATAAAAGGGATTTCAAGGCTGATTGCAAAGGAGGTTAGTGGGTAGTTTTCTTTGAAGGGGTCACACATAAATAGAAAATAATATTGTACTTTTTGGTTATATGTTTTAGGGATGAAGTAAGTCAATATGTACATGGTTCTCTGATAGTGATAGTGATAATATATATAATAGAGTAGCATAAAGTATCTACAATTTTCTCTCCTATGTACTAATTTTACAAACTATGAATAATATAATCAATGGTTATCTTATTTGTCTCTATTTGTTTCTGATGGATTTACTGCTCTATTCTTTCTCATTATTTCAATGAATGGATGTAAATGTTTAAGTATAACAATAGGTTTGTAATAAGTCATGTATTAGGATGCTAGTATGAAGTGAATGTTTGAGATGTTAAGTGGGAATATTTTAATGCAGTGTTTTCAAGGCTTTGGGTATTGTCATGTATGCAAATTGTTGTCAAATAATGTGGGTATTAGGATTGACTCCATTCCAAGAATATGGAACTAGTTTAAGGAAGGTAATTATACTACAATTGTGATGACCAGTTCAACAAATAATCACAAAATTAAAATAAATTTACTTATTGATCTTATTGTGGGTGTGTGTGAAATTTAATCAATTAAATTTTCTCTTGTTTGAGTTAGACACTACCGTGAAGGTCAGCCAAACCTTTAGGGTACTAGGTATTTTAAACAATTTAAGGAGAATCATCTATGTACTTTGTGTTTGATGCCTAGACACACTGGTATTTATAAACACATTGTTGGGATCACCCTCCTAGGTTTCATAGAGCCCAAAGTGCAGGGGAGAAATGATTAAATATGAAATCACCCATGTGTTGGCCACCAACTTTGAATATTATTAAGCATAAGGATTAGCTACCCTTTAGAGGATTTCAAGGTTCTATTGGAAAAAGAACCAATAGAAATGGCAACTTCACTAGGGAAAAACTTGAGAAAAGTCTGATAGAAGATCATCGTGCCTTAAAGATTCAAATATTTGTTAAAAATTTATATTGTCAAGCCTATCTTTGTGTTAATTAGTCAATCCTCCAAGATGATGTGGGAGTTTGTTGTGTCTCCTTTGAATACTTTCTAATGTTGTCAAGATCTACTACAAGTCCATGAACAATCTTACAATTTCTCACTAGAAGTGGATGGCGACTCTAAAGACCCATGTACCAGTATCAATTGTTTGAGAGACTCCAGAAAAATGGAATAAAAGGTTGTTGGAGACAAAATAAGAAAAGTATAGAGAACTTATGTGTGACTCTATTGATTAAGAAAGCTTAAAGTGAAATCAACTAGTGAAAGAAACTTCATATTGTTGAAGTTTTTCCTCTACAAAGGAGGTGGCGACTATATGCAAAGAACCAAATGAGGAAATTAGGAAAGTTGTAGATCTACAAGCTTGTCTAGTCAAAATCACAACTTAGAACAGATGTAGTATATCTAGGTATATTCCCATGTCTTGGTTTTCAATAAAAAATAAATCCATTTGAAAACCATATTGAAATGATTTGGTGAGAAATTTTGCTTCCCTATTATATGAATTAACCACAAATAGAGGGAATGGTAGTCATTTTACATACTTCCAAAGTGAAATTTTTAATATCTAAGTTGATTTGAAGAAGTATGCTTATCTTTGAAATTTTCCTTTTAGAAAGCTTTAAAGAATAAGTAAGTTTGAGCTATGCATTTTAAAATCATGATTAAATAAGGGAATAAGGTTGTGGATAATCAACTATGAAGTTAATATTAAGAACTAAATAAGGATAAAAGAGAGATGTATCATTCCCTTGCATCACCTAGTGGAACATCAAGTAATAGTATGTAGGGTGTGCAACCTTTATCATGCCATCAAATCAAATTCTCTATTGAGAGATATAAGCCATTAAGTTTTAGTGGTATTCAAGGTTTCTCTAACAAGATTCTTGATGATATTAGGAAAAAATTGCCTAATTTTATAGGGAAATTTTTTGAGTCAGCTTCCAAACATCTAAATGTATTCATGGATTTAGTGGGTGATTTTGAGATAGATCATGAAGATGTTGTCATCAATCTTTTTTATCAGTCTTTAAAAGAAAATGCTAGAGACTAGTTCTCATATTTACTAATTGTTGGTTTACAAGTTTGCTACCTAACTCTATATTCTAACACCCATGGAGATGAAAAATGTAAACAACATTTGAATTATATATAATGATATTTTATTCTAATTCTCTACTTTTTAAATAAGGTGGCAACTACCTTATAAGATATGCAATGAATTTAAATCTCCAATGCTTTTAACTAGAAAAAAATAGGGTAATTATTTTAACCAGAAAGCTTTGAAAGGTGTATTTGAAAAATATCAATCTCAACAATATTAATTATAAAATGTCCCAAATATAAAAATAAAATGCTCATTCACATATCAACATTTC
>VDFB02005058.1:0-21098 GCA_007258455.2 Sequoia sempervirens
TATTTGTCCTCGCAAACTTGATAAAAGAAGTTGCAACATTGTCTTTAGTGTCAACCTTTCTCAACATAACATATCTATTTGCAATAATTTCCTAAATAAAGTGGTACTATGCATCCACATGCTTTTTCCAAGCATGAAACATAGGATTGTTTACTAAAAAAATTGCACTCTAGTTGTCACAACCAATCTAAACTATCTTGCAATCAAAACCAATACTTACACATAATATTTAGCCAAAATGCCTCCTTATATGCATGTGTATCAACCATATATTCATCCTCAATAATAGAAAAGTAATTGTGGGCTACATCTTACCTACCTAACTCACTACACTACCAAATAATGGAAAAATATAGCCACTATTGGACCTCTTACTATCAAAATCATCAGCCTAATTTGCATCAAGAAAACCTTGTATGTCCAATATCTTATCCACACTGTCAAATAGAATAAACCCACAGTAATCAAAGTACCGTGTAAATATCTAAGTACCCTCTTCAAATTATTATAATTCTCTCTAGCAAGGTTAGACATATACTTGCTTAATACTCCCATTGGTTGGGCAATATTTGGCCTAGTACAAACCATTCATACATTAGGCTACCAATAGCATCATTATATCCTCACAATTGTCTTCATATATGGAAAATTAAGATTAGTTCCAATCAATAAAAGGATATTATTTGACTTACAATCCTCAATATTAAACCTTTACAAAATAGTATTAACATGCTTACTTTGAGACAACCAATGCTTTATATTCCCACGATCCCTCTCGTTTTCCATACCTACTATATATCTCACTAACCCAAAAAAAAATATCTCAATAATACCCTTGCTATTGAAAAATAATATGCCATCCACATACAAGGTAATAGTTAGTATATGATCATAAATACATCTAAATTAAATATAATGATCCTCCTCACTTCTTACAAAACTTGAATTCAATACAAATGAGTCAAAATTTTGATACCACATTCAAGGTGATTATACAAACCATAAAGAGATTATTTGAACCTATAAACAAAGTGTTATTTCCTTTTTATCTCAAAACCTTTAGACTCTTGCATATAAATTACTTCTTGTAGATCCCCATACAAAAAGACAATTTTAACATCCATTTGCTCAATTTCAAAATCATAAGTAGTAGTTATAGATGAAAGAAATATAATTGAAGATAATTTAGTAAAATTAGATAATATCTCACAAAAATTAACTCCCTCTCTTTGGGAGTAACCCTTGGCCACTAGCTCACCTTGTACCTTTCCAATAAGCCAAATGCTCTAAATTTCTTCTTATAGACCCATTTACAACTAATGGCTTTCTTGAATTTTGGTAACTGAACTAGATCTCAAGGGTCACAAGAGTCTAAGGTCATTATCTCATCCTACATGGCTTATTTCCAAGACTCTCTATCATCTAAAAGAATAGCTTCCATGTACGATCTAGGTTCATCATCAATATTTAACAAAACAAATACACAACAAAAATCTAGCGAGCTATACCTATAAATAGGATTGTGTTGTCTTGTGAATCTTCTCAAACGAGGATTATGGGATTCTTCCTATCCTTTAACTTGCTCAACCTCTTCAAGCTCTTCCTACTCGAAACTCCCACTCAAACAAGTGCTCCTTCCTCTCCATCCTCAAATTAATCATTTTTCTCTTTTCCATTTGCATCTTCTTGCTTTATTTTGAAATGCATTATCTTTTTCCTTTCATTCTTTCTTTTTTCTTCAAGAATAGAAATAGCTCTAGGCTCCTTAAAAATCATATCTCTTAAATATAAATCACTCAAGTTTAGAGGAATCTAAAGCTTACATCCCTTAACATTCTTACTATATCTAATGAAGATGCATTTATGTGCTTTTGGATATAATTAAGAACACTTTTCTTTAGGCACATGAATAAACATCTCATAGACAAAAACCCTTAAATGTGAAATAAAAGGTTTCTTACCTATCCACATTTCACAAGGTGTCAAATCAAGAGCCTTACAAGGAGATCTATTTATCAAGTAATAGGTAGTACTCATAGCTTTAACCCAAAACATCTAACTGTGTACCACTTAACATACTTATGGTTTTTCCATCAAAGTTTAGTTCATCCTTTATGTCACCCCATGTTGTTGAGGTTTATATGGAAGAATTATTTTGTTTAATAATACCTACATGCTTATAAGATTCATCAAATTATTTAGAACAATATTCCCCTCCATTGTCAAATCTCAAAAGCTTTATCTTGTGTTCTAATTGTTCTACTAAGGCTTTAAAGTCCTTAAACTTAATAGAAAATTCAAATTTATGTCTCATAAAATAAATATAGGTGAACCTTGAAGCAATATCAACGATGGTTACAAAATACCAAGATTTTCTAATTGAACCAATATCCACAAGACTAAATACATCCATATGAATGATTTCTAATTTATTCTTTACTTTATAATTTCTTGAAGGAAACAATGATCTTTCTTTTTTTTATCTGTAAGTGCTTTTGACTGGAGCTATGAACCAATGAGGCCACATTTTTTGGGGGACCTCATCCCCATCATCTCTCCTTATCTCTCCATTGTGCTCACCGAGACACTATGTGTCAAGGTTCGACAGCAACCGTCAATAGCAATCGTTGATGGGGTGAGCTAATTGTGCAGCAAGTTCCTGGACCGAACCCTAAACCACCATATCGACCCCTTCTTCTGACCATCCTCCCACCTCTCTGCTTCCTCCTCGAGCCTCCTTCATAGCCTCCTTCACACCTTCTACTCACCACTTCTCTCCTTCTCCTCTACCTCCTCTCCTTCCTCCCGCATCCCAGGCTGCAGCGCAACCACCTTATCTCTCTGAAATGATCTCCTTATCCCTCCAACTCCTTATCTCTCCACTGCGTTGAGCAATCATGATTTCCTTATCCCTCCAGCTCCTTATCTCTCCACTGATTTGGTGATCTCCTTATTCCTCTAACTCCTTATCTCTTCAATGCGCTAAGCGCTCCTACACCAGCCACCTTATCTCTCCAACGTCCTTATTCCTCTGCCTCTTCTCCTTTTCTCTACCTTTCTAAACAATGATCTATTTTATTTACCAAACACACAAATCTCACAAAATATAAAATACTTGTTAAAATAGGAAACAACATCAACCAAATTTTAATTCATTATAATCTTAATTCCTTTTTCACTTGTGTGGCCTAATTTACAATTCCATTACATATATTTTAAAAAAATTCAACTACATAGGTGGAATTATAAATAGTAGTGGCTTCCAATGTAAATGAGGTCCCTATTCTTGACCCTTTCACTACCACTAAATTTCCTCTCACTAAGCAATCTTATCAAAAGTTACATGTATTCCTGAATCATTCAATTTTGACACTGAAATTCAATTTCTTACCAATCTAGGAATATGTAAAACACATGGGAGAGATTTTATTCTCCCATCACTAAAACACAAATTTGTAAGAATCGCCAATGGACCCAAGCTCATAGGATCACCTGTAAAACCAAAGATTAGCTTCCACAAGAGAGTACCAAGATAAAGAATTGCTTGAAGAGGTACAAAATGAATTATGATCAAATGAATCAGAGGTACTACATATGCACATATGAGGCCTTGTTTATATAGGCAAGGTTGAGATATAGGAGAATACAAGATTGTGACTAGTGTCTTAATCTTATGTCATAAGACAACTAAATGATAAGATCACATGTGTACTAGAGACTTCTAGAAAGATTCCTAAAGGCCTAAGTAAGCATGTGAACATGTGTGAATAGAGCCTATATGGTGAACCAATTAGGTAATATACCTATGCAATTCTAGTGTTGCATTACTCTTTCCATACTACTTTCCAAGGAAGCCACTCATGTACTCAAATTATTTAGGTTCTCCATACTCGCCTCTTTATTCCACTTCTAGAGTAAAAATTCCTCAATTGCAAAGTAACAACTTTTTATCATTCAAAGACCTAGTGATCATCATAAAACTTTTAAATTTCAAGGATTAACAAACTTCTCTAATACAGTGGAAGTGGATAATTCTCGCACAAAGCCTCAAATGGAAATGGTTCTTGATATGATGTCAACTAGTGATTTTTTGGACTAACTTATTTTACATTCTCTCTTCTCTTTCAAGGTTGTCATCAACCATGATGTGGCTACTATTTATTTGAACCTCTATGTAGGGACATCTTCAACCCCTGTTGTTCTCCCTCATACAATTGGTAATTTTTTTGTGGTAGTGGTTGTCTCTTCATTGCAACTAGGAATTTTATCAAGCCTCAATAGTGCTTGCAACGTTGTCATGCTCTCTAATGGTGGTCATGGTGTAGTATTTCCCTACAATTAGATTCCAAAAGAGATCCATTCCCTTCTTTTGACATTATTAGTGATGACCAGTACAATTATGGGGCTAGTATTGACATCTCAAAATTATAGGTCCCTACCTTAGCACCTGGCATTCTTTCTTATAACCAAGATGTTAGTTCTGGGAAGTTGATTGCTACAAGTTTTAAACATCATCAATCCTATGCAAACATTGTGAGTGTTGGGTTGTTATTTCCCTTCAAGGGATAAATTTTGTCCCCTCACTTGCGCACAATCTTCTTTGGTGGTGGTTTGTGTTCAAGATGTGCTTGAAAATGAGGATTTTTATTGCACAGGGGTTTGGTTTTCAAGTTCAAAATTTGTTGTCCCTCCCTTCTTGATTTACACAAATGGATCTTGGCTACATGGAAGCCTCTCATGAGGGAAAGATTAAGCTCTTCCCTTATGTCAGGGGATTCTTTATTGTGTCATTTGACTTGTCAAATTTCAAGGACTTGGTGTTGGATGGCTAGTTATGGTTATGCGATGAGCACTTCTCTCAACCAAGCCCTAGTCTATCTCCTTTAACCCTTTTTGAACCTCTCAATGTCAAATGCATGAGGGTTTGAGTTTTGAATCTTCCCCTCCAATTCTAGGAAGGTTCATGTCATGAGGCCATTAGCAATGATATTGGTCATTTCTTGACTATACTTCTTGCATGGGTCACTCTAAATTTTCTTGTATTCTAGTGGACAATGTTGATATCTCAAAGCCCCTTCACAGAGATATTGTTTTGATGATGGGAGACAAGCCATGGACCTAAAGATTGGATTATGAGGGACTCCCCTTCATGTGTAAAAGATAAATATCCATTGGACACCTAGCTTATAATTGCTCTCTTTCAATACAAGGGCACAATAACGTGGTGGAGGAATGCCCACAAAGATAACTTGACTATTCCTACTTCTAATTTTCAAGTTGATGATTCCTCTCAAAACGATTAGTCTTCTTAGGCCACCACATCTTGTATTCTCACTCCTCTTGTGAATTACATGGGAATATCTCATGCTATTATTGTGACACTAACAATTCTCATTCCTTTTGCACTATTGACACCTATCAATGAATCCTAGCCACCTTTTTCTATGATTGCTCAATTTTCTACTCCATCTTTTCTTGGCTTCAATCCACTCCTAAGACAATTGTTTACCACTTGGCTTATCCAACTCAACACTCCTCTATTACACCCATGGATGAGCCCTCTATGAGGGAATCCCCCTACTTCTCCAAGATTTGAGGACTTGAAAGATAATATTCTCTAAACAACTATACAAATGCAAAAGAAAGGTCTTTCCAAATCTCTCCCAATCGCATTCTTGTGTGAAGGGTGTAAGAGTGAATAGGGTTGGCTCTAGTATTTTTTAGGCTAATTACCCAATTTTTCATTGCCTATAGGCTTGCTTTGTTTTAGGCTTAGGGACCCTTGCTCCCCTTGTTTTGTTTGACTCATACCTCATGGTACTTGCTCTATTTTCCTCTTGGCTATTTTGATGTACAAGGATTGAGCCCTTTCAAAACTTATGTTTTACCAATATCAAAAAATAATATTCTCTAATACAATATAATATGTTTTATATCTTGTTCATCACACGTATATTACATTGCTACTTGAATTTCTCATATGGCAACTAACCAAAGGCCTAAAATGTTGTTTGGAACTCAAAGTAAAAAAATTATATAACTAAGGTTTTTGTTGTAAAAAGAAATAGAACACATTATTATTCTATTAGATATTAGGATTATGATTTGCAATGAGGTTAATCTCCTTATATAGAGACCAAAGATGAAATGGATAAACATGACAAACAAATAAGCATAATAAACCAATAAAAATGACATGACCTAGAACCTAAATAGGAAACAAAACAATAACCAATCAAATCTCTACAATGTCTTTATTACAAAGGTAAGCCTTATCTTCTAATACCCTCTTAAAGGCTTATTGCACTTAAAACAAAGCATACAAACACAATGACTTACAAACTGAAAAAACTCACAACTATGTATTCTTCAAAATATTTTCTTTGAAAATTGTTCATAGACCAAGTAGAACTCCATCGAGTTGTCTCATAACCATTGTAAAGGTGTAGCCTTTGAATTGAATTCTCAAGTTCTCAATCACCTCCTTAATCTCTCAAATCACAGCTCCTAAATTATTAGACATGATCCATTTTGAACATCCACAGTCGTTCGTCAAGTTATCTCATGACCTCATAAGATATGACTCCCAAGATCCACAAACTCTCAAACAAACTAGGCAACCATCCATACTAAGCTTCATCCACACTAGATATGTCATTTCTTGAAAGTGTAGGCTTCTTTAAAATGCATACAAAGTAAATCTTTCACAATTGTCAACATCTAGAAGATCTTCAATAATGATTACATTAACATTTGTACAAATAGGTCATATCTATTTCCTATTGGCGGGGAAGTAATGCCCATCCTACAGATAGTGACCAAGTTGTGCATTAAAATTCTTGTAGCAAAAGGGATAAGCAAGATGTCATACTTCATCTTCTTTGTCCAAAACCTCCAAGGGCAAACTTTCCTAGTCCTCTGCAACTCTAATTTCCATACTTAATGATTGTGCAAATCCAAATATTCTTTGGATAGACATGAGAAGCAAGCCCTTTGTAATCATACTAAGGTTCTCAAAAGAAAACTTTCACAATGCAACCTAACTTTGGTTGATGACTCATATTATGTACAAAAGAAGCCACAATAGCCATGACTAAAGTTGTAAAACCATCAATTATTTTACTTGCCATGCCCACTAATTTGATTAACCCTAATTGTAGAGTGATGAAACCCTAGTCACAGGCTATATATGCCCAAATCATGATCTATAAATTTGGGGAAAATACTTTGACTGTTGATTTGAACTCTACCCATGAGCAAAAATGGCATAGAAAACCATAAATCCATCATTTTGCAAAACAAAAACAAAAACAAAAAAAACCATAGGATTCTTGGATGAAACCCTCTACAATTTCCTTACAAAAACAAATGTGATTTTTAACATGAATTTTTTTACAATTTCCAAATAAAATCAAATGAGACAAATTTGAAAAATGACACGATTTCCTCTCCTTTGGCACTCGCAATTTTTACAACCGAATTCCTCAATTTGCCCCCTTTCCTAGGTCATGATTTTCGTTGAAAAAATCCTTGCTCAACTATGATAAAACTTATTTTCACATGACCCCTTACTCTAATACCATGTCATAAAAAGAAAAATAACACAATATTATTATATTAGATATCAATATGACTTACAATGAAGATGATCTTATATAGAGACTAGAGATGACAAGAATAAACATGACATGACCTAGAATCTAAATAGGAAATAAAACAATAACCACTAAAGTCACTGTGATGACCTTATTACAAAGGTAAGCCTTTCTTTTAATATTTTGATCTTAGAAAATGATGGAATAGAGCTAATTATATTATTTTCAAAACAAAAAGTACAAATTTAAGAGATTCTAATTGTCCTTGCTACCAACTCTATTACTTCACTTTTTGGTAAAAATTTATGTTTTTCTAATTGCTTCGCACTCAAACTTGGCTCCCCTTAGTCTCACTCTACATGTATTCATTTGGGTTCTAGTAATCTCTAACTAATATTTTTTTCTAATTGCTTCACACTCAAACTTGGCTCCCCTTAGTCTAACTCCCCCACTACATGTCTTCATTTAACATTTAGAAGTTTCTAATTACGCATTGAAAGGCCTTATCCAAAAATGAAGAGAGAGACAAACTAGTACAATCAACTTGTTATAAATTTAATTTAGATAAAACCTCCTAATTCAGCAAACCATCACTTTCATGATCATCATGACAATTTCATAATCATCCAAATGGTTTCATAACCACCCTAATAGTTTCAATTTTCATGATATCCCAATAATTTTATAATCATCCAAATGATTTTATAATTATCTAACATCTAACAATTTTGAAAGCCCCTCATGATATCATACTTCTAGATCCTTTGAGGTCTTTTGAAACATAACTCTCAAAGTGAATCCTTATACAATATCTTTACTCAATCCTTATGGATCACTCAAATGCTAGTTATCTACACAGTAATTATCCATGGTATTATAACAAAATGATTTTAAATAAAAGCAACACAAAAAATCCTAATTACCCTTAAACATGGTAAAAATTATCATCAAATGTGACCTCAAGGCATATGATAATTGAACTCTTAAAATATAAGCTGAACAAAAGGGAAAACAAAATCCTAATCCTCTCTTCCTACAATGTCATTTCATCCTACTTTTCAAAGACAGTCCCCTATTACATACATTCATTGTGCAATACTTTTAATCTCCTTTCCTCTTCTTTTATATATATCATACACATAAAATAGCCCGTTGCATTCTTGGTACAACTCGTCTAAAACATAAAATGGCCCAAATTTGGTTTCGTGACAACGTAGCAGAATGCTTACCCTTGAATCTATAACCTATTTCATGTTGCGGCAAAATATTGAAATTTTATTACCTTAAGGACCATATCTAAAAATATGCTATTATAGGCTATATTTTCTCTTATAGATTTTGATTTTGTTCATTCTATCTTGTATTTATTTTTGGGTAAAACCTACTATTTCGCTAGTTGATTGATTGCTATTAGCTTGATCGTAGATAATTTCTTGCACCAAATCTATTAGTTTATTAGTTTATCAGAGATATAGTTGTTCCTGCTTTGTGATTGGGCCTTAAAATGGTTAAGATTATCAAATGACAGTTGTTCCAGGCTTAAGTGTAGCTTTAAGGTAGGAAAGATTATCGCTGATGGTTATTTCACCTTTGGTAAGATGATCAATGATACTTTTTTAAGGCATCCTGGTTGTAAGGTTGTTCAAAATATGAATACCCCAATGATGGTCGTTATTATTCCAACGACAATTGTTTCAGGCACCGTGGTTTAAGGAGGTTCAAAATTTTAAAACCCAACGATGGTTTCTTTCAGGCTTTTGCCTGGTTGTAAAGTGGTTCAAAATATGCATACCCAATGACGGTTGTTGCAGCTTTGGTAAAATGATCAATGATTACTTTTTAAGGCATCCTGGTTGTAAGGTTGTTCAAAATATGAATACCCCAATGATGGTCGTTATTATTCCAACGACAATTGTTTCAGGCAACGTGGTTTAAGGAGGTTCAAAATTTTAAAACCCAACGATGGTTTCTTTCAGGCTTTGGTTGTAAAGTGGTTCAAAATATACCCAATGACGGTTGTTGCAGCTTTGGTAAGATGATCAATGATAACTTTTTTAAGGCATCCTGGTTGTAAGGTTGTTCAAAATATGAATTACCCCAATGATGGTCGTTATTATTCCAACGACAATTGTTTCAGGCACCGTGGTTTAAGGAGGTTCAAAATTTTAAAAACCCAACGATGGTTTCTTTCAGGCTTTTGCCTGGTTGTAAAGTGGTTCAAAATATGCATACCCAATGACGTTTGTTGCAGCCTTATCTGGTTGTAAGGAGTTCCAAAATATTAATACCCCAATGTGGTTGTTTCAGCTTTGTGCCTGGTTGTGAAGTTAGCATGGAAATTCATAATACGATTACTCCGATACCAGCGCACACTTGTGAACCCACCTACGAATACTGGAAAACAAAAACGAATTGGAATAAAATTTGGAAAAGCATTAAACATGCGTTTAGATACACGTGTTAATTTGCTACAGTTGTCTCAGATCTAGATTGCTTAAACTTTCGAAGTCCAATCAAAATACTGTTTCTGGGTCGACCTGTGTTCATGAATCTCGTGGTAATGTCCTAAATTTAAGAGTCAATTCCCAAATTATCATTTTTAGGTCAAAAAACACTGTTCCCGGCACTTCTATCTTTTGATATCTCTATCCTTCTCTAACTTTAAGGCTACATTGAAGGCAGACTTACAAAACAATCATTGACGATGTATTTCTAAGGCATTAATTAATAACTACCTAATCAATTCTATAATAAAAAGACTTCAACGATGCTCGGGCAAGACAGAGTCCGAAACGAGTCAAAAGAAAGAAGGATTATTTTAAAAAAGCTTTTCTAAGATACTCAACCATGTATGCTGAAAAAACAATTAATAAAGATGAGCCTTTATATTTTAACAAAATTAGGTATTTTCATATTTCAACCACCAGTGGGTAACGTTTACGCAATGAATAGACGTAATAAAAGTTTAGAACCAACTTGTTAATCCATACCCATTGTTACTGGCAGGAAAGTCAATGAAAGAAAGCACATTTATAGGCACTACCTTAAATATAATAAAAACGCAAGGCCAACACTACGCAAGCAAACATCCAAGAAATGAAAGTTATGGAGAGGTACGAAATTTTTCTTGCACAATTAATAAAATTTAAATGTCTCGCTTATTTCTTAAAAATCGAGAATCAATTCATCTAATCCTCCCACTAGAAGAAACAAATCGGCGACATTTCAAAACTTCGATTGTGATGCAATGAGCATTTTAAAGAAGATTCCCAAAAATTTCACAATCTGCCCTCCAAGCTCGGTAATTAACACTTGATTCACTCAACTTCATAACTGTAGTAGATGAGTTACAGTTGATGTATTCTTTACTGTGCACATCTAAAATAAACTCGTAGGTTCCACAAAACGGATAGGTAATGTACGTATCAATCTATTATATATCACGGGGCAAAATTTTGAAGTGAAAGTCCAGGGTTAGACTAGCCCAAGCCCTTAAAAATAAATACACTAAAAATTTTAATGAATGTCTAAATTTCCTACTAACAAAACTGTAATGTCTACAACGTGGCTTAACCAAATCGTAACAAATTGAATTACAAAGCATAAGCTTGGAAACATCTCAAGCCTAACAAATTAACTAACAATGGATGCTCTAATTTCCAAATTGACAAATTCTCTCAGCTGCATAAACATTCCAAATCAACCTTTCAACACCAGACTCAAATCGGGACCAGACATATATAGCAGCCCAACACATGGAACATAACTGCTCTATTGTTGTTTACACTCTGGAGGCTGCTCTCCAGGAGGACCACCTCTTTGTACGATACCCCCTTTCTGAAAAAGGTGAAACAAAACCATTAGCGATGCTCATATTTAAACGGCAACTTAATAGGCAAGAAAAAATTAAATAGACAATCCTCACCTTGGGTGCAGATGGGCGGGACTGCAAAATTCCAAGCAAGAAAGATATGAGGAACTCATCATGAATAAGCAAACAAAACTGTAAATACTGAATAAGAACTGAGAAACATTACAGTCAGAACACCATACCTTTCTTCGCTTATCATCCACTTCATCATCCTCTTCCTCATCGTCATCATCTTCTTCCTCATCCTCATCATCCTCTTCCTCATCCTCGTCATCCTCATCTGATTCTCCTTCATCACCATCGTCAAATTCATCCAGTTGGCAAGCCTCTCCAGTAAACCAAGACACTGCATGGGGAATTATTTTGTCCCTGATAGTTGAGCTGCAAACATGAATATTACAGAAGTTAAGTGCATAGTTTTGTTAAGAGTCGGCAAGGTGACAAAAAGAAAATTGAATGCGGGTAGAAAGTCGCACCCAATGTCATAGTCCTGCTCCATCAAATCTTGAAGCTGCTCAGCCTGCACAAGAATCAAAAGAAAAAATACTATTGAACTGACTTGATGTCAAAAAAGGCATGCCCCAATTGTCCCTACATAAAACATTGACCTAGGCCCACTTCTCAAGATCAAAGTGCATTACCACAGAACACAGAACACTTACAGTCTCTTCATCAATGTTTTCATCATCCTCTGGAACTTGTGGTGGATCAAAGAAGTTGAAAAAGCTTTCACATTGTTCAGTTTTTGTCACAGGCTTAACATTCTTTGCTCCTTTCTTTGGCTTTTTCTTCATAAGCTTTTTTGTCAAGCATTTTCCTGGGTACCACTCAATCTCCGTCCTTCAAAATTACAAAATGAGCATTATTCCAGTTGAGTATTTTGGGAGTTAATGCCAAAATCTAAATGCTTATGTCTTAACCATAGATGGATAATCTTACCCTATTGCACGCTCCAAAATAGGCTCATCATCATCAATCATGTGGTAGGTCTTCGTCAACTACAGAAAAGTAATTTCTGAGTCAATAAACAAAAATCTACCAAATAAGCATCACCACACAAGATGCACAACCTAAGTAAATATAAAGCATGCACTTCACAAGTTATTTCCTTACCACTGAATTCTTGAAGTAAGGGTTTGTATCAAAGTAAAAATCAAGCTTGAAACCTTTTGGATCTTCTATTCTACACCACTTGATATCCCTTAGATACTTCAGAGCACCTTCATCTCGGTCAGTTATCTGAATAACAAACAAGCAACCAAATCAACGAAAATCATATCATATTTTTTACAATTGCAGTAATGTGTCACTACAGTGCTGGGGCAACTCAGAACCTTAAACCCAACTGAATCATGCAGTAGATAGAAAATGTAGTATTTAACAAGGTGGAACGAGGAAAACTAGAATCTCACCTGCACTGCAAGAACCTCATTTGTCTTCATTGCTGTCAGCCAAAACTCAGGAACTCCTTTCTCTGGAGAAAGAGAATAAAGTCAAAAATGCAAGAATAATCTAAACCAAACAAAATGTTAGTCAAGCTGCACTAAATTTCCCTTTAGGTTATCTATAAAAGATAATCCATACTTCATCATCCATGAAACCACAAATCTACAGAGTTTTTCTCACCTTCTTCCTTATTTTCTTCCGTTGTATTATCATTCTGAGACTCATCCTTAGTTTCAACATCCACAATGCCATTAACAATTTCAT
This sequence comes from Sequoia sempervirens, assembly GCA_007258455.2. Classification (NCBI taxonomy): domain Eukaryota; kingdom Viridiplantae; phylum Streptophyta; class Pinopsida; order Cupressales; family Cupressaceae; genus Sequoia; species Sequoia sempervirens. The sequence goes on from VDFB02005058.1 coordinate 13,177, forward strand.
ATCTCTGAAAAGCAATTCAACGATGGTCATAAACAACTTGTATTATCATTCTGAGACTCATCCTTAGTTTCAGCATCCACAATGCCATTAACAATTTCATATCTCTGGAAAGCAATTAAATGATGGTCATAAACAACTTGTTTCAGAAGATTATCACGCATTACAAAATTATAACCAACAATATAAAAGACTGATATTATGCTGAGAATTAACAGAAAACTAAAATGTACCTTAGAATATAGCGGTTCATACAACTTCTGATATTTAGCTTCCAGAGCAGCTCTCTCCTCAAAGAATTTAGCTTCAAGTTCATCATGTTTGCTCTGAAATCACAAAACATTTCAAGACAAAACTGTCAAGAGAAATTTAAGGGGCAAAAACTTTAAAATTCATCTTGTAAATAGGATACAGCAAGATTGAGCTGTTTGTTACTATAAACAGCAACCTAGTTCAAAAACACAAGCTGCAAATAGTATTTACATTGGTTTAACAAATTAACTGCAGGCTGCTTCAATCTAGAGTTCAGCTAATATGTGCATTCAACAAAGCATCCTATGCACTTATATAATAAGATGACTGCTCTATGGATACTCTGAGGAGGTGTTTAAGTGCAATAGCTTCATTTTCATACAAATCTGGGCCATATGGGTTTCAGTACTTGACTAGGATCTTTTCCTACTAATATCAAAGTAAACAGCTGCTAAATAATTCGATGCAAATTAGATTGGCTTGTAAATGGTTTTACTTATTAATGGTCAAACAAAAAGAGTCCAGGAACAAAACTTTTTTGACAGGACTCTTAAATCCCAATCCCATATATTGATTTTTATGTTTCAAATCAAACATCAGAAAAAGAAACAGGCTTCAGATTCTCACACAAGTATACAAAATTAGACTTTGTTCCAAATGAGCAGATAAAAAGCCCTTCATTATAACAAAACGTATTGCACAGAAAACAGAGAAAAGATATAATTGAAGGGAAGGATAGCACAAGTGATTGTTTTGAAAACTCCAAAATCTGGAAGTCACTTGGAACCAGTTATCGACCCTAATATTCCCCAAACCTGTGCATTTTCCCTGATATGGCCCTTGAAATCGGACACCCTTTAAGCTCTCACTCTATCTCAATTTTGATATTTATATACCCACCATTGTAAGTGTGTATTCACAAACTTTGTAATAGTAAAGGATATGAAGTGTCCAGTGCAATACTTGGGCATTCTCTAGGCAACTCTGGTATGGAATCAAAAAAAGATTTAAAGTATTAATTAGTCAATCTGTTCACAAGGAACTCAACTTCTTTGCCATATAAGGCGAATTCTAAATTGTAATTAAAAAGGACCTAAATTTAAAACTTTTGCATAGGTCTGAATGTGCATTATCAGGACAGTGTTGTTTCAAGAGGCACAAAGATGAAAATACTGAAGTGCTAAAATATGATTTCCACACACCTTTAACATGTAATAGTTCATTTCAATTCACAGTACTTTGGTTTAAGATGGATGATAAGATTCATCTTGACTCCTCATACTTGTTTGCCATATAAGGCGAATTCTAAATTGTAATTAAAAAGGACCTAAATTTAAAACTTTTGCATAGGTCTGAATGTGCATTATCAGGACAGTGCTGTTTCAAGAGGCAAAAAGATGAAAATACTGAAGTGCTAAAATATGATTTCCACACACCTTTAACATGTAATAGTTCATTTCAATTCACAGTACTTTGGTTTAAGATGGATGATAAGATTCATCTTGACTCCTCATACTTGTTTGCCATATAAGGCGAATTCTAAATTGTAATTAAAAAGGACCTAAATTTAAAACTTTTGCATAGGTCTGAATGTGCCATTATCAGGACAGTGTTGTTTCAAGAGGCAAAAAGATGAAAATACTGAAGTGCTAAAATATGATTTCCACACACCTTTAACATGTAATAGTTCATTTCAATTCACAGTACTTTGGTTTAAGATGGATGATAAGATTCATCTTGACTCGTGATCAACCACAAAATCCACCATCTACAACTTTCTCTGTAGATTTAATCTAGAGGAGGAGCTCAGTTTGATCTTAACTGTGTTAATGTTTATGACAGCGTCAGTCAGATTCTTCCAGCTGTCTTTGTATTTGCTATTTTGAAGCTGGGCCGACCTTCAAACTGTCTTATTCAAAGTCTGCATGCAATCTGTAACTGACATGCAGTGGAATCTTTTTGTAATGCCTCCTAAATTTAGTTGCATGATTCCTCTTGTGCGTCATCTTGTAACTGTCCTGCAGTCGCCTTCTGACATGCAGAGGTATCTAACTTGCATGTAACTGACATGCTATGTTTAGAAAGTCACTTTGTATTTACATTCATTCGGTATTCAGTTCATGGTGATGAAGTTCGAATTTTTCAAGAGCAAGAGTGTGAAAAAAGAGCAGATGGTGAGCTGAGTAAAAGGCAGGGATAACTTTTGACAGTTTGTATCAGTTTGTAATGCTGTATTCTGGCTCTCATATCGGCCTCATTGTAAAGGAGTTTCTTTTGAGATTCAATAATATAAGAGATATTATTGGCTGGGTTTTTCTCCCTCATGAGGAGGGTTTTCCCAGGATAAATACTGTGTTCATTTGTTCTTTATGTTCATTTTTCTGCTTTCTATTAAATCTGATCCTAAAACGTTAACAAACTGTGGCACTCAAGGAAGGAAAGGCACTCTAATGTGCACTGAAAGATTGCTTTGCCTAAGGGAAAAATTGGAATACTAAAAGGTTTAAATATTAATGTTAATTTTTGGAAACTTGCAGAAATATCTCCAAAATGGCAAGAATGTTGTCTGCCACTTGATTATTATTTTCTATTCATCATTTTGTCAACATCTAGTGTTTGGATATGGCAGACAGTTGACTACTTTTAAGCAACCATAAGAAACAGGAAAATGAAGAATTTAAGGCAATGTAATGCCTTACTCCTCTGAATACCAAAACCCACCTGAAGTTCTTTTAGGGACAACACTCTCTTCTTTACCGCAGGAGAAAGGGAATCAAAAATATCTGATTGCTGTCCAGCTAGGTGCTGCAACTTATCCTGCAGCAAAACCAAAGGAAAAATCAGAAGTTGAATTGCATAATATTGAATCGCACCTTTGAAAAAGCAGTTCAGAGTTGGTATATACCTTCAAAGCATTAACCAGACCAGCACGATCCTCAGCACTTAAAGCTGAAACAACAAAAATGAAAAAAGGTGTATAAGCAAAGTGAGCAATGCAGAATAATCTCAAAATTTGCTTTATGGCAGCATAAAATTTATTACAGGTAGTGGAACATATACAGTAAAGACGTCATTTTACATTAAAATAATTATTATAGTAGAAACATGCAGGCAGATTGACACAGAAAATGCATTGCCACTAAGCCTATATTGCAGGGTTTCTGCAAAGGGAAGATTTATCTATCAAAGGTGGTGCATGAATCTTGTTAATTTTTTCAAGTTTTAAAGAAGTTTGTTTAACAAAAATAATTATTATTTTTTTACTTTTATACATAATTGAGGGGTTGTAATGCTGATAATTTTTGTTTTTTTCTACAATTGTAAATTTCTAACCTTTTTTTGTTTTGTTACATTCATACAAAATGGCAAGTAGGTCTAGTTCAATTGCCCCACATGTAAAAAGTCATTTAAATTTGATGCAACATCACCTTTTTAGTGACATATACCATGAATGAAGTATTTCCTAGTGATGGGGACATATAACCATGAATGAAGTACTTCCTAGTGATGGGGATTATCATTGGCATCGTAGCCATTGTGGGAATGAGTATGAGAGCTTGTATAATCGAGTGAACTATGCACTATTACCAACTTTAAAATAAGAATTTGTCTAAGGTCAAATAAAAAAGGTTAACAAAGTAACATATAATGAGATATATTAAAGAACAAGGGGATGTCAATATGGTAATTGATTAAAAAAGAGAACACATCCACTTTCCAAGAAAGGATTGTAGAAACCTCCTATTGGCTTCACACAAATGGCTGGCCTACATCCTTTTATGCTACCATCTTTCTGAGAAGTGAATACCCCCTTTCTTTCCCATAAAGAGGCCCATTGAAAAAGGCCTTATAATGAGGCAGGGGAGATTGCAGATGAACATTGCTCGTTGCATTTGTGGCAATGGGCTTCCTTTCAAGCTTGCTAGATCACCATATTGGCAAAATATAGTGATGACAATTGCCAATGCACCTATTGATTAAAGTTTTGAAAGGTTATCTTGGCTTTTTGGGAAACACATGCAGAATTAATTTTAATTATTTCTGCTCTAATAGACATATAATTGAATTTATGCCACCAATTATCCAAAAGAAACTATCATCCAAGTGCACATAGTTATGGCAGCCAAACCTATGGTAAGACTTTAGGCTCAAAAAGACATTAGGCTCAAAATAATAAAGATTGGAAACCAAATCACAAGGTCAATAATAGCAAATTTTTAACTACAAATCAAGGCGTTCAATTTTATTATTCCATTCAGTTTCAATAAGACTAATAAGGATGCAAAAAGAAAGCAAACCTAATGCAAGTGAAGAAAACAGCCGCTAACCTTATTAGCCTTCAAAAATGCAAGAGAACAATGCAACCGCTAACCTTAGCCTTCAAAATCTTTTGAAGGCCAAAGTTTGACTGAAAGGCAAGAGCCAGGGTTAAGCTTACACACCAAAATTTTGCTTTCTAGATTCTATACAAACCCAAGGCTAAAGAGTGGATAGAAATTCAACACCATATCATCAGCTCTCAATTTACAAGCAATCTTATTTGCTTTCAGGAGCCAAAAGCCAGTCTTTAGGTTTACAGTCTAAAAACTGTTCAATAGAAGTGTCACTAATGAACATTTTAGAGCTGGTAACTGAAATCTTAAATATGCACCCTTGATTTAGAGGGGAGGTAGGTTCCCCTGGCATTTGAGTGTTTGAAAAGAAGAAAGTGAAAAACTTCAATACTTGCATCTGACATCCATTGTCCTGTTTCAAATAGATGAGATGTTTTAAGAAAGCGTCCATCCAAAGAGGTTCATAGCTACCCTGATTTTAATTGAGTTGTCAATAAAAATCCAATAAAATTCAAAATTCATTACTACGAAACTTCGCTCATGACTCATGAGATCTAAAGTACACGCAACTGCAATGCCTTCAAATATTGCATGCCCTATGACCATTGCATTTCCCAAGACGCTTCTAAAAGCATACATTACTAAATTCGATTCAGCATACCTAAGCTAAAGATAAGAGTATGTATTACCAGTTAAAGATAATAAAAAAGTCTTGCCTTCTTATTATAACTAGTAGAATTTAAACAAATCAAAAAATACCCAGTGTAACTCACTAGAAATCACCAATCACCTACATGGTACTATTTTATTATACTCCAGCAATATTTTGCCAACAAACTACTTTTTTGGCTATTGTTCCGAATATGCATTTTCTACAGCAGTAAAAATAGCTAACAATTTACAAAATCATATTTACATCTGCACAAATAACAAACGCAGGAATCATGTTACGTTCACTTTCAATCATCAGAAAAAAACAACTGACAGAATCCCAGTCAATTCATTTTGAGCAAAAATGGATAAGGCGCTAATCTTTGTTTTGCTACAGGATTATACACAGATAAACCATATAAATGCAGTTCCGTTATTGTTGAGATCAATAACGTATAAATCACACAATCCAAGTACTAGATAAATATCAACAAAAAAGTTAAAAGTAAATATAAACAGCACCATTTGAAGTCAGAAACAGCCAAAAAACTAAATGAAAGCTAAGATTGATCCAAACATAAACTAAAGGTCAGCATATAACAATAGGCATGTGATCTTCCCAAATCTTACCAGGAAAACCAACTCAAAGCATATAAAATAAAACTCATTCACTTGACTCCTACCTAATGATTCACAATATTTCCATTCAGGCGAGAGCTAGAATCATTCTTTCGAGTCTGGCAAAGCATTGGACTCCTGGTCGACCTAACAAATGCTTGTCAAATTAAAAAAGCCCCTAAGCGTATCAATATCACCCAGAATTTAATCAAGATAACAGAAAATCACATATTTTGCAGAGATGCATCGCCACCCAAAACTACAGATATTACAGGGAGAGATCTTTCTATTCAACTAGAATTTCTACGATTTTGGGGAAGCTTCCAGGCGTCACTCTCACCCGCTGTCGTTGTGAAGATATTATTTCCCCATTCACATATTATTTATATGATTTTGGGCAAGCTTGTAGGTGTCCCCCTCACCCATTGCCATGTTACGCCATCTCCCGAAAGAAGACTTGATAGAACATACTAGCTGGTGGCGACGTTTAGCCTTTAACTATATGAAAAGCGTATTCATATTGCCTCTGACACATACCAGGCCGTATATAGACCGATCACAGACAGAGAGACGCAGAAAGTTAAAATGAACACGAGAGTTTGGAAGCTCGAAAAGTTAAATACAAGGCCAGGAGTAAGACCAGAGAAACTCACAAAGCCCAGGAGAATAAATAAAATTATCTTTAAATATCGCTACAAAACCCTAAAATGAAGAAGGACAAGAAGAAAGTAAGCACCGCATATCGAAAATATTTGATAACAATCACCGGCGGAGTGCGCAAATTCCGCCGATATTGTCAGTTATAAAGTTAACCAAACCATAAGCCAGAACCTCGGAATCGAACAAGATATTTTTTAGAAAAAAACTTCCATATCAGACGCCGCATAAAAGAAAGGGAGAGACAAAAAGTATTCATACGGCTGCAAAACTTTCTAAAAGTCCAATAAAATATTTGAGAATAGCAAAGATTGAGCTAACCTGCGGAACCTGTAGGCAAGGCCGAGCCGAGATCCGCCATGTTGTAAGGAGAGAGCTGATCTTCTGAGCCTCCTTGTTTACTCATGCTTTTATTTCTTCTGCGACGGCGTCGGTGCACTTCAAACACGAGACGTGCAAGCGGAGTTGTGTAAAACGCTACGCTCGAAAAAAAAGCACAAAGCAGGAAACCCTGACTGTGCTTTGTGTGTGGATGGAGGAATGCGAGCGTGTGAGGGTTTTGAATGGAGTAGAGGAACACATTTATTTATTTGATGCTTCGCATTATTCCACTTTCAATAATTATAATAAAAATATATATTTAATTTCATCTAATTTCGCGTCATGCGTTAAGCCATGATAGCTGCCCTTGTCATTGTCTTCCCGCCAACACATCGCCCCTAATTTCTTAGCTTGGAGAAATAAGCTTTTACTAGTATAATGGGTTAGAGATCAAGTCGTCGCCTCTCAACCTAATTTTGTATATTTTGTAATGGGAAAAATTCCATATAATGGATTGGTTACCACTATTTATGATAGTTTAAGTCAAGGAGGCATTTGAGTAGATGAATGTTTGTTTTATATATTGACATTTTCTTAAAGGTATAGATATTGATATTTAAATATAATATAGTTGTATTTGTAAAAATATATATTTATGTTTTTGAATTTTATGTTTTGGGTCTATTTTAATTAAAATGATTTTTATATAAATATAAATTTACAAGTGATATATTCTTGTATGAGTTCAATTTGTGACTTTATTTTATTATCACATTTCATGAATTGATCTTGATCTTGAGATCTCTCATTCGTCACTATGGATCAAATTTGCTAGTGTGAAATTGACTCATCATTTATGTGATCATATATTTGAACCTTGGACATATAATTTCAAATTTCAATCTTGTTGACTCCTTCTTATTTGTTATTGTGAGACAACTACTACGTATTTATGTTGATCTGTGTTATGTTGTCACATTTAAAGGCATTCACTAGTTCATTTGAAATCATGTTGGATTATCCTAAGACATGCTAGGAAATTAGAGAACTAACCAAAGTCATTTTCGAGGCTATGTACATCTAAACCTCGGT